>WBNQ01048592.1:0-11196 GCA_013401375.1 Spizella passerina | reverse complement strand
TCAGCTTTATCTTTTTTTATTGCATGGCATTTTTTTAAATTAGCAGTTTCGAGGCTGTAGATTGAAGATGATATGGAGTCATAATTTTTCTATATGTAAATATGGTATTTATTCTATTCCTTTATCAGCAACTGTACACCAAATCCCAGCTCAAAAATACAAGGTGAAGGGCTCTGAAGTACCTATTTTCTGAGATATTTCTTGACCAATACAGTAAAATATTGTTAATTTTTTTATATATGTGTTTATAGTCAATAATTTTTTTAAGCTATTGACAGTACATTTTCATGCAAGGAGGCCTAGAATTGGGAAGGGAGAAATGGAGGTGTCAGAAAAGCATTCTCTGAAGGGGTGACAGGAGGACATGTGGCCCTTCCTCCCTGTAAGAGTTCAGTGAGACAGGGCCATGGTGCAAGGCAGCCTTGCAGAAAGCTGAGCTAATTGCTGGCATTTTCTTCTGCTTTAGGCAGGGACTCTTTGGATAGGAAATCTGACTTTCTATTAAATGAAATTTGAAGAGGTCTTGGAACAAGCATTCCTTAATGAATACCTTGTTAACTCCATCTCACCCATGCCTTCTCTATAGGCAGGGCAATACTTCCCTTCCAGCTCACTGGGAAATCACTTGAAAAGTGTGAAGGTTCTGATGTTGGCTCTTTGGGAGGCAGCAGTCAATAAAAAAGATCATGAACTATCTCCAGTAAAATATTGCTAACTCCCAGAAGAATGAGCAAAGTTGTGCTCCACTTAACTGTCTCCATCTAATACTTGTCTCTGTTTGTGAATGCCAGGAAAGATAATCAAGAAAAAGCTCCAATGCTGCCAAATCCTATAACCTGTTAAGCAAGGTGTGGGATATTTTTTTCTTGACAAATACTGTCAGGCTGTAGTTCAGTGAGGAGCTATGAAAGTAAAAGATAAATGAAAATCGAATGCAAATGTGATTTAAAACTAAACAAGGCATCTGTCTTTCATCACTCTGTCAAATGGGGCAGAAACACAGGTCTGTGAAGAGACAAACTGTTGCGTGCAATTTGTAGCAATCACCTTTCCCAGAATGAATGGGAGCAGCAGGAGCAGCCTCACGTGTGTGAATTGCATTAGAGATGGCAATTGAGTCATTGTAACTTAAGGCAGCAGGTTCTAATTGGGAAATGCTATCCGTAAAGAAAACAAAGATGGCCTTTGGGATGAAACTGAAAGATGAGGTGTCAGAGAAAGAGCTCCATCCTGGCATATTCTGTAGATTCTCCTCATGGGTGGTAATTTGAAGTAATGAGTAGTCCTTGCTGAATGACCTTGTACAGCTGCTGTACTGCCTGTTCAATCTGTAACTCACTTTCCATCAATTGCACTTTTATTACAATTAAATGTGCCATCATAAAGCCCTAAAAATGAGCAGCACAATCTCTGCATATGTTCACAGCCATTTAGCTTGGGACTGGGAGGGTGGCAGAAGTCCATCCTAAACCTTTTGTTCCTGCCAAAGTGCAATTTGTTGATTGAAAGATGCTGGGTGATGGAGCTGGAGAGGATGGCAGGCTTTGTTCAGCATGCACAGAAGCACTCACAAAACGATTTGAGGTTGGAATGCTTGCTTGAGCCAACGTGCTGCTAAGAGGCCACCTGGGCTGGGGCATGAAGAGCAAACTGCCCTTTCCCTCCCCACCCTCAACACCCCATCCTAGGCAATACAAAACATGAACAAAAATGTTCACGCCCGTTGCCATTTTGACTGCAGAAACATTCCTGTCAATGTCAGGAATGTCAAGATAATGATAGCAAGGTAACAATGTGGTTGACAGATTTTGGTTCTGCTTTTAGTTATAGGGGAGAAACACTCATTCCAGTTTTTCACACTAAAATATTTAGACAATACTCTGCTTTTAGTTACTGCTGAAGAGACATGGAAGGAATGGATGCTGGTGGTTCCCAAGTTATTGTTAATATCTTTAAATATTCAATTTAGGATGAGTTTCAGCATTTTGTTGAGACAAATACTGCTTAGCATCTGTGTTCAGAATTTTTAAAATGTGAAGTAGGTCGTTGTGATTGAGTGAAGGCCAGATTCTGCTGCGTAACAACAGAGTTGCTTTATTGCATTTGCCTTTACACATTGAGACATCTTTTTCTGGATCAGTGAGTAAACAAATGCAATTGAGTGAAATATTTGTGCTGAATACAATGTACAGTGAAGAACTGTATTAAAATTTCGTTTAAATTATTTTGTCCTTTAGTGTGTTTTCATGTGCTTTGCTAAATTTGAAGCTCTTACAGGATGGGGTTTTTTGTTCTTGATGTTTTGTCAAAGCATAAAACCAAAATTTTTGTGTCCATATAATTTTCTTCATTGTGGTAGGAGAACATGGAGATTTTAAGTACAAATAAAAGATCTATTTTAAGTTATCTTTCAAAAGGATGGCTGTTAGGATAAATTGTCCACTTTTGTAACAGAAGTCTGAGAAATCTTAATTGTGTGAGCTGCTCTGAAACAATTAATTCAAAGATCATATGCGTTTCTTTCTGTAGGTAGTTTTAAGGAAAGCTGACTCCATACAGGCACTTCAATATTTCTGAAGGTGAGTCAGTCCAAAATGATTCCAACAGTAACCAGCATTGCTTATGCATTATTTAGGATACAAATGCTCTCAGATAATTTCAAGCAATTTTACTAAATTTGTTACATATTCCAGACATTGGGGCAGCCTGCTAGAAGTGACAGGAAAACACAATTTATGTCCTCATTTAGGAAATCATCTCTTACTTCTCCTTCTGTTTTTAATCCTTCATCTCTCATACTGAAGCCTTTGAGACAGGGACCTTTCCCTCCTACCCACAGTTTTCATGTTAGATCATAAATAATGGATCATAATCAAGCACTTTGAAGTACTTTTATTGGCTGCCAGTGTCATCTCCAGTATTTATCTTGTCTACACTCCAGTGTTTCCAAATGCAGTAAATCTGAGACTTCAGCCTGGTAGCAGTCCTATCTCTTTATGATTTCATTGACTAGGAATTCAGATGTACACTTTTCCCATCTGTCATATCTTAAGAGCTGTTACCACGTTGTAAATTGTGCAAGACTGGATTCACTCTGTCTCAGGAATATGATTCTTAGCCTGGTCTGATGTTGAAAATTCCCCTCTCTCCTTCAATGTCTCATTTGCCATGCTTGTGCTGAAGCCAGCCCATGGAGTTCTGGGATTAATTTGCATTCACCTGATCATTGTGGTGTATAAATTCTGTAAGATTTTAGTGCATCATTTTGACCAGAGGAGCTTTTAATTCCTTTAAAAAATGTACTCTGCCTATGTCTCACATATATATTCCCAAGAGTCCTGTGTGATCCAGGATGAACCTATGTGCTCACTAGCATCCAAATTGTTTGTCATTTTGACATCTAAATATATAAGAATATCCTACAGGGAGAAATCAAAAAGCTTAGAGATGTAAATATAGACCAACTGGTTAAAGTTTTTTTTTCCTTTAAAATTATAATTTTCATTGTGCAAAGTGTGCTTTTTGTGAAAGGTTTTGCCTTCAGAAACAAAAATGTGGAAACTGAAGTTTGGCTGTGATCAGAGCTGTAATTTGCTCATGTCACCGTCTTCTGTCTCCTTGAGGCAGTTTCTCACATCCATCACAATGGCGTGATGTCCCAAGGATAAGTTTCATAAAAAAAGATCTAGTTACAACAAGGATCTAGTTACAGCTAGAAGAGGAATGGTGCATATAGGAAATCAGCTAAAGGAACAAAGTCATGATGTACCTGAATAAAAACTCAAAATTAAATCCCCAGGCATTTCCAAATTAAAGCGTTCAGAGTTATGGACTGAATTATGTGACCTTTGCATTCTATTTGCACAAATACTGAAATGGATTATTACAATATAAACAATCTTTATTTTCTGTCAGGATTTTCTCTGGCTGGTAAAACACCCTTCTCTGCAGTGATAAGGCAGAAAGGGAAGCAGGATGGCTTCTAAGTAGGGAGCCGAAGTACAGAAATGTTTTCTGTGTGTTTACTGACCACTTTGACAGCTTGCCTTCTTAAAACAGCATGCACTAAGAGCAGAAGTAAGCCATGTGGAAAGAAAAATAACTAGAGTTTTATGTCTAAATCAGTTGTATTTCCTTTGGTTGCTCACCCAGTTGATCCCAAGTAGCATATGTTTGCTCACAAGGCTAAGCCATACAGTTGTGTACTGTGGATGGAAACACTGAGCTAAATAACCGCTCAGATTTATATGAATTTATTTATCAAGTAAAAAGTGTCAAGTGCAGTTACTAGATCATAACAGATTCTGATCTCTACCGGTTTGTTTTGTTTTAAACAAAAATAATTCACAGAAAGATATGTTTGAAGGAGTAACTGAGTTACCATAATGGTTAGGGATAGATATGCTTCTAATACTAAATGACTTATAAAAATGAAAGAAAAAGCTGAAAAAAAATCCTACTGTGGTGCTGCAGATTGAAGTGAAAATACATTCTTAGCATGGTCAACAAAAATGCTGTCTCTAAAAATATGTAAGGTTTGATATTTTTCGTGGAAAATCTGTTTTTCATCTTGTGTTTTTTCCTTGCATCACTGTGATTTCTTCACACCTCCTAAGAAATGCATACAGACTTTCACAAGTATGCAGTGTACTTCAAGTTACATGTTCCCTGCCTAAAAACTTTTCAGTAAATTAGTAAAACCTGACAGAAGCCATCTGGCATATCTCTGTGTTCATACTGTTGTTTCTTGCCACTGGAGAAGAAAACTCAGTTTAAACTTCCAAAGAAGTTTGTGTCTTTCCTTATTTTACATTGCATGATAACAGCATAATCATGAGTAGAAAATGTGGGAGCAGAAGGGATGTTTTGGTTTGGTTTTTCACATGCTGAGGCATCTCTCCTTTGTAAAACCAGTTTGTAGTGAATACATATGTAGACACAATGACAGAAAATGTGATGCATTTTAAAGCCTCCCAGAAGCTGCCTGGTTTTATGCATATTGAAGTTCACATGCCAGGCAGACTTAAAAACAATCCCTGCAGAGCTTTGCTTCCTGGGCAGGTTAGATAACACGCCAGTTCCTGTGTTGGTGATCCATTGGGCTGGTGTGGGCACAGCATTGCAGTGTCTGTAGGCAGTGACATGTCCATCAGGCTGTGACTGACAGCCTCAAGTGCCACCCTGGTCCCTGAGCCTGCAGATGCTCCTCCACCTGCAGCAGAAGGGGCTGTGGGGGCTTGCAGGGCTCAGGCAGGGCAGGACTCAGCTCACATCTCTGATTCAGACACAACGTGCCTCAGTCCTTCTGCTGCCGGCACACAGATGGGGCAGCTTCAATCTCCACATATGTTCAGTTTGATAAGTAGCCAAAGTGTGCTTATTATTTTTTGACCTGTGGAAGGGGAGTAGATATTCCTTATTTTATGTACTGCAGGATATAAGCAGTGAACATCCAACGTTTTATGAATTACATCCAGACTAAACATGCTATGCAAACTTTATGAAGTAATAAATCTCTCCACATGAGTTTTCCCATCCATTTCCATCTTTACTGAATTAAATGGTTGCTATTTTGATAGTTATGATACTTAAGACAGTGCTTGAGTTCTTAAACCAAGAAATTTGTGTTAAGGAAAAAAGCTCATACTTTAAAGAAATTAATGTCTCATCCACTCTGAGGCTTATGAAAAAAGATCAATCCAGTGGTGTGTGAATTTCAGCACCTACTTCGTGTGCTTATAAAAATCCACAGGCAATGCAGATGTCTCTTGGATAATCCACTCACAGATGGACTAATATTTTAGCTTACCCCATTTGTGGTACCACTAACTCCCTGTAGATATTCCAGTAAGTTTCATTGCAGTGCTTCTCTGCACAGGCTCTTCTTCCTTTGCTGCTGCAGCAGGCCTGATGTCTTGAAGTGTCTTTGCTCCTGCATTTCTCTTCACTCAGTGCATATCCTGCAGCTTTTGCTCATCATCAGACCCAATGTATGAATAACAAATGGTGCTGAGAGGATTCTTCCCATTCCTGACCGTCCCAGAGGAGTTTGTCCTCTCATGAGTCTGCCCCCGGCCAAAGACACAAAATCTGTCTCCCCCAGAGTCAGCCAAATGCATGTGCCTGTTGTTAAGAAATTCCCACATTCTGTGGCCTGACAGATTCCCTTCGGGAAGACTGGCTGGCTGTCCAGAGAGCAGATGTGCAGGGTTTTGGAAACTGCCTGGCTGTGGGGGTAGCACCCAGTGGCTCAGCCTCCAAGTGAGCTGAAGAAATCCTTGGTGTGTTGTCCATAGGATCTTGTGGGAGTGCTCTGCATTTTAGATTAACTTCACTCCTTAGGTTTACTTTTAGGTATATTTCACTCTTCTGACTTCAGGCATGGTCAGCACTTGCCAGTTTGTGATAAACTGCTCTTCTCACAAAGAATACGTGCAGGTGGACTCGGTGATAGTGACTGCCATGAGTCAGAGATACAGCAGAGGTGCCACAGATGGCACAGATCCACTGCAAGATGCAAGCAGTTTCTCCATGCATGTGCAGCAGATTCATTGAGAAGACCCCAGGCTTCTCACCACCGTGCACACATACAGAGAGATGAAAACACAAACCCCAAAAAGCAAACAAACAAAAAACAAACAACAAAAAAAAACAGCAAAAAAAAGGCTAAGACTTCATGAAGCCACTAAGTACCAAAACAGGCAGGAACCTTGCTGTCCTCTTACATTCATTTTCTGCTCCTGTTGATTATACAAAAGAGCTGCTGTACTGGATCACACCATTGGCTCNGTGGGGGTAGCACCCAGTGGCTCAGCCTCCAAGTGAGCTGAAGAAATCCTTGGAGTGTTGTCCATAGGATCTTGTGGGAGTGCTCTGCATTTTAGGTTAACTTCACTCCTTAGGTTTACTTTTATGTATATTTCACTCTTCTGACTTCAGGCATGGTCAGCACTTGCCAGTTTGTGATAAACTGTTGCTCTTCTCGCAAAGAATACGTGCAGGTGGACTCGGTGATAGTGACTGCCATGAGTCAGAGATACAGCAGAGGTGCCACAGATGGCACAGATCCACTGCAAGATGCAAGCAGTTTCTCCATGCATGTGCAGCAGATTCATTGAGAAGACCCCAGGCTTCTCACCACCGTGCACACATACAGAGAGATGAAAACACAAACCCCAAAAAACAAACAAACAAACAAAAAAAAACAACAAAAAAAAACAGCAAAAAAAAGGCTAAGACTTCATGAAGCCACTAAGTACCAAAACAGGCAGGAACCTTGCTGTCCTCTTACATTCATTTTCTGCTCCTGTTGATTATACAAAAGAGCTGCTGTACTGGATCACACCATTGGCTCATCTGGCTTCACATCCTGTCTGGCAGTAGCCAAAAAGTGAAGATTAGAGCTGAGTGAGAGAACAGAAGAATTTCCTGATTACTCAGATGACAAGTTGTACTTTGGGGGGACATTATTGCCCAGTAGAGATTAACAGTTTATTACTAAATACGTGTTAAAATCTACGGCATCCCTTGGCAAGGAATTCCAAAGCTTAATTTCACATTTTATTAAGAATCACATCCTTTTGACTTCACTTGCCATGTCCAGCTTTGGTGCTGCAAGAAGAAATGTTCACACCTTGTGTTCTTTGTGTCATTCCAGCTTCAAACTTTCATTGCATCCTCCTTTCCAGAACCCACTTCTTTTCTTGAGTTAGCTGTGTGCAAGCCATTCCACAACTTTATTTTATTAATTACTGTAGATATTCCCTGTTCTAACATACAATTCTTGAGATGACAAAGCAAAATTACACACAGTATTCAAAATGTGTTTCAAATGTGCACATATGCTGTCTCAATGTGAAGGTCTGGTGGCTTTTCTTTTCCTTTGTAATCCCTAACATTTAATCTTTTTTTTATTACATTGGAGCGCAGAGCTGGAATTTTCATAGATCTATTTATTCGAACTCAAAAATCATGTTCCTGGGTAGAAATGGTCAGCTCAGAGCTCATTTTGCTTATGAAATTAGGGGTTCTTTTCCTGTGTGCATTACTCTCCTCTGAATTTCATCTGCCATTTTCTTATCCAGTCAGCTGATCTCTTGAAGCCCCTCCATATTTCTCCATAGTCCTCCCTTTTTACTACTCTGATTTAATTTAGCAGACTTTCTCATCTCAGCAGATCATTCATGAGCATCTCAAACAGCACAGTACAAGCAAAATGTACAGCAGAAAGGTCTTGGTAGACTTGGTCTACTGTAAACAAAAAGCACATGTAGAATATGGATATATTTTTCAGACACTGAAAAGTCTGCATATGACCCTTGAAACAGAATTATGATAGCTGATTAATTGTTCAGTAATGTATTTATCATAACAACTGTGTCTTAAAAATTATTATTCTGAATCATAAACCTTCTAGAAACCATTCTTAAACAGGTGAAATTTTCTTAATTATTTAATCAACATGTGTAAGCATTGAAATATGTCAGCTATTGTGTTCCTTGCTAGTTCCAATTACTTGAGAGTGCTAATGAATGTCTCCCTCTCAGGTGTTTTATATTTTGTATTCAGGATTGAGTGCTTACTGAAATGTCAGATGATGATTATTGTTATTATTATTGTTATATCAGAATCTGAGGCTCCATGCTTGTATTTCTGCCTATTTTAAAAGGAAGCAAACAGCATCTTTGAACTTGGCAATATAGCAGGATTATACCTGATGGGAGGTTCAGATGCAAAAGATTGCATTATGAAGTGTTTAATACAAAATTTAAAGTATTTTTCTTGGTGATAGGAATGTTTATAGAATGGAGTAGGGTTAGAGTGATTATTATCTTAAAAACAAAACCATTAGGGTGTCTTTGTGAGTGTAGATTAAAGGCAACACATTTCACTGGTTGAGGAAAGAGAACTCAGTGTCTTTCCAGTGTAGGCACTGAGGAGAGATATAGATCATGGACCAGACAGGCTGAGGTAATAATGTTTTTAAGATGTGCTATCTTAAAGACTTCAGAAGAAATAGAATTGCCACATTTCTGCTGCTAAATGGGTCCTGATTCTCCTAACTTTGGGTCGTCCCATGGAATTAGATGCTTAAAGTAACTGAGAGTAGATGATGTAAATTTAATGGGACCCGACCAGCAAGTGGAGACTGAAACAAACACTGACTAACTCAAAGAGTTTGAAGGGATCTTGTCAGCCAGAGCCAATGAATTAGTTATCAATGTAGCCTTTCTTCCTCACAACTTTATGCGTTCAGTTAATGTGGAATTTTTTGGAAGGACATTTCAGGGGAAGATCACCTTGCATAACATAAGCAGTTGCAAACCCAATCACAATATATCTGACCAACCATGTCATGAGTAGTTAAGTCAACACTACAAATACTTTGTGATCATGATCACTAATGAAATATGGAAAATTCTGATTTATTGCAGAGTTAGATGATGGCTCAGCAAATTCATGACATTGATGAAGCACCATCAAAACGATAACCCGTATATTTTAGAACAAAGTTACAAATAGTCCTTTTGTTTCCAGTAATTGTTTTCCACAAATTTATTGGCACAGAATTAATCTGTGCAAGCAGAATATTATTTTTAGAAGCTATTACAAAGCTATCCTGTATTATTTATTTTGTTGGTATTTTTAAACTTCCTTTNGAGACATGGGTCTGAATTAGCAGGTCTTACTGTTTGGTTTGTTTGTGTGCCAAAAAACTTTCAATGCCCTGTGTGGACACACTGATTTTTCAGACCTTCCAAACTACATACTCATAACTGAATCACACATCAAAGTATGATACTGGACAAAGAGAATTACTTAGAATACCTAAGGAGGATTCAAAGAAGGAAGGTTTTCTTCATGATAAGAATAAAAGAGGCTGAGCAAACTTTTGCTACCGAGATCATTATTTTGTGGGTTTTTCCAATGTAATAATATTGCAGTAGTGCAATTCCAGTGTCTAACTTTGGTGTTTAACCCGAGCTGTCAAACTGAAAATTGTCTAAATTGTCAAGCTCCGATTTTGTGCATGGTCTGATTTCTTCTGGTTTTGACAGTGTTAAGGAGCATAGTGGACACAGAGCATAATTTAACTCTGAATATCATTTCTGAGGATGAGGCACTTGAAAGTTAGACCCCAAAGCACTCAGCTGCATGTCACTAATGTACTGTGTGGATATGAGCCATTAGTTCTCACAAGCAGCTCCCAGAGCTGCGAGAGCAGGGTGTTTTCTCTCTGTAGAATTTCTGCAGTGCAGAAGGCTCTTTGGGGATAGATGAAAGCTTGTTCCAGAAGGAAGCTGTATGTAGCCAGCTTGCCTTTGGACCGAGCTAAACAGAAAGCTTTGTAACCAGATAGTGTATCTGAATTTCAGAAGGCTCATCTAGTCCTTTTTTTTTTTTTTTCTCTGACAATAAGCTATGGGGTGCACTGATGGAAGAAGATCAGGAAAGTGTCAAATAATGACCCTCTATATGTGATCTCCCAGTTCCCAGCAGCATTCAGTAGCATCTTAGTTGATAAGGAATGTTTTCTCTGTTTCTTGCTTCAGTGTCTGTCAACTCCCTAACTTTTTGGATGCCACAGAATTTTTATGGTCCTTTTTAAAAAACAACCAGTGCAAACTCTGCATGTGTCAGTAGGTTCCCTAGACTTCATCCTTTGGACAAAAAAAGATTGTGTAGGACAGCAGTGCTCAGCTTTCCACCTTGAAAACCTTCCTGTTCTTTTTTTCTGTAGGAAGCACATTTGTTGTGCTACTAGAGATGAAAAATAGACCTGGGAAAAAATCTCCAAGGGCAGAGTTCAGCACACAGAATGTTGAAGAACACAAAAAACTCATTAAGTGTCAAGAAAAACAACAGAAATACCAAAGGGGCATAATGGAGGAGTTCTGACAATTCAGAGTCTCTTGCTAGGAGGGCATTCCTTGGATAGTTAATTTCTCAGAAAGAAAAGGCAGGCTCCTTAAGCTAAGTGATGTACTGACCTGGAGGTGTGGATGCTCAGGTTTCCTTCTCACATGAGTCTTTGTCAGGAGATTGCCTCTCCATGAGCATGGATATGTGTAATAAGTATTAAACCCCACGCTGCAGGGCATGAGCTAACTAGCAGCAAATAGTTGAAGAGGCTTCCCTTTTGAAAGGTTATTCCATAATTACCAGCCTTCCACAAACCTCTCTTGGAAATATATT
>WBNQ01048590.1:0-22238 GCA_013401375.1 Spizella passerina | reverse complement strand
CCTGCCTCTGGCAGGAAAAGTGCAGCTCAGACTTCAGAGACATGATTAATCCATGGCTTTTCTCTGAAGCCTGATAGAGTATGGTGGACACAAGCGGGTAAATGTTTTGCAGGTCTTTCCTCACTTTTATTTAATCACACAGACATTCATGGTACTTGTCAGATGCTCTCAGTCCTCCCTTGCAGCACAGGATGGACTTTTCCTGGGTGGCTGCAAATCTATTTATAACAAAAGATGATGCAGGGATGTTTGATGGTGCAGAACAAGGAAAGTTACAAAAAGGAGTTGCAAAGCAGTTAAAGCTTGAAATTAAGGAAGCTGACACTGAAAATTGCAAGATTGTTTCCAACAGGCAGTTGAAATGCAGCTTGAGGACTGTTCTCCCTAGGAAAAGAATGAGAAATTCAAGGCCTGATCTTTTGGAGCTGAATGTTTGTCACGAGGGCTGCAGATGCTAGAGCTCTTACACAAAGTCAGTGATTCACCCTGGCATTTCTCACCATCCCAAAGGGAAAACTGGGTGTATAAGCCTGGGGTTTTCCTTTCTGATGAGTTAAAGCGGACAAATTCCAGAACACCAGATCTTTGGATAAAAGGAGATTATAGTTAGGATAGTTTTGTTCATTTCTCATGCTCTGTACAATTTATTGTTTCACCTTATTTTTTTCTTATTGATAATGAATTCTTAGGCATCATCATTTTGAAGCAACATATCCAAAATGTCCATTCCAAAGATTTTTCATGATTACTGGTGAATTTTGTTATCTGAGAGTTCTCAAAATAGACTTCATGCATTTCAAATTATCTTGCCTTCTCCCTATTCTCCCTACTCCATTGCTCACTTTCCCATAGGTCCATCTTCATGACGACAATGTCCTTATTGGGNAACATGCATTCATCTTTATAAAACACTTCTAGGTTTACTGCTACAAAGTCCCACATGTGCCAAATATGTTTTGGTACTGCACCTGATCTCAGTCCTGAAATTGTATTGCCAATGCAACTTTTAGGAACAGTGTCAACAGACCTCATGACTTGAAGTACTTAGCTTTAGGTAGCAACATGAACAGCCTGATAGGTATAACCCTGATTCAACAATCTCCCCCAAATCTGCAATTCTGATATCTTAAACTGTTGTTTTGCATAAGGATTCTCCATTTGCTCCACTCCTGTCCTTCACTGCCCTTCATGCAGGCTTGAGGCAGCCTGATTTCTTATGCTGTGGAATCTTGTATATGGTGATCAATCCAGTGCAATGAATGCTCATAAATCCAGTTTTGCAAGAGAATGGCAAACTGGTAAAAATACTCTAAACAGCATTTGGGACACACTAAATAAAGATAGTTGATAGTTACTTGATAGTTACTGATGCTTACATACCATATTATAACTGAAAATCCCAACTTCCTCTCTTTGAACATAATGTCTAAACAGGAAAAAACTAACCTTCCTGCTTGGAGAATTGTTAGTTTCAGAAGAAATATATTTTTTTCTCTCTTGAAGCTCTCAAAGATTTTATTTTTAATACAAATGAAAAAGACAGACAATAGACTATCTAAAAGGAAGGAAAACCACGTCTGAAACAAACAGTCTGCTACAAATAGATAATCTTTCCACTATGAAATAACTCGTCATACCTACATTTTTACCTTTGCATATTGGGAAAGGAAATGTAGACTTACTTTTGGCACTCACTGCACTGTATATACACAATAAGGTTAAGGTTAGAGAGGGAGATGTAACCTCCTGTCAATCTGTACAGAGAGGAGGAATCATGTAGGCAGTTGGCCTGGCCCAACAGTAATTTCTAGATGTGATGCAAGGCTGAATTTAAAACTTAAGGAATGTGCTTGGCATACAGTGTTCTCTGGTTCAAGTCAGCGCTGACATGGCCTTTTGGGTTAATCTCATCTCCTAAACTCTGCTTCTGCAGCTTTTGTTTACTAAAGGAAATACTGGTGGAGCAGCACCTGCAGCTCTGTTCCAGGTGTGTGTGGAATTTCTGATGGCTGCCAGGAACAGAACAGTGAGACTGAAGATTGAGATGCTCTGCTCATATTTGGGAGGCAGAAATCAGAAAACATGTAACTGAAAGCTCCCTATGAAAAAGTGCTCCTACCAAAGGCAGAACAAACTGTTTGGCATTCCAAAAGTGCTTCATACTTTCCCAGAGTCTGACAGGCAGCCTAATGGGATAATCACCAGGAGAGGCCTTGTGAGGACTGCTGCTGTCAATTTGTCAGCATGGGAAGTGTTCATATTGTCACTTCTCCTTCATGTTATTTCATCGCAGGCAAGGCTGTAGTCTTGCTGATCCTAATTAACAGCAACTGCTGAAATATTTTGCATGAATGGAAGAGGATATATATGATATAAGGTTGCTGCCCACAGAGGGCTGGGAAGCTGGAAAGGCCTGTCTTTTTTCCATCATCTTCCTAAAGTTCTGTATTCCAGGCCTGACTAATTTAGATGTTCTTAACTGCTAAGCAGAAGGCCTGAAATACTTGGGCAATTTCTTGGCTCTTGTGTTTACAGACTGTATGAATATCTACCAACTTTTGATCATGTAGAAAGTGTGAAAATGTGATCTTACAGGGTCAAATACCAGACATTTATAATTGTTTTCTATTCCTTGGGGTTTTTTTACACCCATCTCTTAGTTTGGAAGCTTTATTTTACAGAACTACCAGCTTACTGTTGGCAGTACTGTGTAAGTGTAAAGAAATCCTGCCAATATTTTCTTGGGCTATTTCCAGGTGGATCTTCTTACTCCATTAGGGCGTTATGCTTACTCATGTTTGTAGAGTCAGACCCTAAAGACATATCTTGTTCCTCATCTGTCTTTGCTTGCTTCAGGTTTCCACTTCTTGTGGAACCCAAGTGCGCATCTTTCCCAACTTTGTGCTTTTCCAGAGATTCATAGGTGAAGCTTCAGCTCCATTTGCTCCTGCTACTCAGTTNCTGTTAATTAGTTCTTCTGATAAACAGAATACTTTAGTTTGAAGGTTATAAAAATGCCCATTGTAAAACTCCTACTAAACCAAGTAAACAGACTTAAGAGCTTTGACAAAGCTGAGCGCTCTTCCCAGTGCTGCCCGTGCCCAAAGGTACGTAACTTGATCCTCCCTGCCTCAATTCCTCCATCTTTATAGAGGAGATAATAACATGCATTCATCTTTATAAAACACTTCTAGGTTTACTGCTACAAAGTCCCACATGTGCCAAATATGTTTTGGTACTGCACCTGATCTCAGTCCTGAAATTGTATTGCCAATGCAACTTTTAGGAACAGTGTCAACAGACCTCATGACTTGAAGTACTTAGCTTTAGGTAGCAACATGAACAGCCTGATAGGTATAACCCTGATTCAACAATCTCCCCCAAATCTGCAATTCTGATATCTTAAACTGTTGTTTTGCATAAGGATTCTCCATTTGCTCCACTCCTGTCCTTCACTGCCCTTCATGCAGGCTTGAGGCAGCCTGATTTCTTATGCTGTGGAATCTTGTATATGGTGATCAATCCAGTGCAATGAATGCTCATAAATCCAGTTTTGCAAGAGAATGGCAAACTGGTAAAAATACTCTAAACAGCATTTGGGACACACTAAATAAAGATAGTTGATAGTTACTTGATAGTTACTGATGCTTACATACCATATTATAACTGAAAATCCCAACTTCCTCTCTTTGAACATAATGTCTAAACAGGAAAAAACTAACCTTCCTGCTTGGAGAATTGTTAGTTTCAGAAGAAATATATTTTTTTCTCTCTTGAAGCTCTCAAAGATTTTATTTTTAATACAAATGAAAAAGACAGACAATAGACTATCTAAAAGGAAGGAAAACCACGTCTGAAACAAACAGTCTGCTACAAATAGATAATCTTTCCACTATGAAATAACTCGTCATACCTACATTTTTACCTTTGCATATTGGGAAAGGAAATGTAGACTTACTTTTGGCACTCACTGCACTGTATATACACAATAAGGTTAAGGTTAGAGAGGGAGATGTAACCTCCTGTCAATCTGTACAGAGAGGAGGAATCATGTAGGCAGTTGGCCTGGCCCAACAGTAATTTCTAGATGTGATGCAAGGCTGAATTTAAAACTTAAGGAATGTGCTTGGCATACAGTGTTCTCTGGTTCAAGTCAGCGCTGACATGGCCTTTTGGGTTAATCTCATCTCCTAAACTCTGCTTCTGCAGCTTTTGTTTACTAAAGGAAATACTGGTGGAGCAGCACCTGCAGCTCTGTTCCAGGTGTGTGTGGAATTTCTGATGGCTGCCAGGAACAGAACAGTGAGACTGAAGATTGAGATGCTCTGCTCATATTTGGGAGGCAGAAATCAGAAAACATGTAACTGAAAGCTCCCTATGAAAAAGTGCTCCTACCAAAGGCAGAACAAACTGTTTGGCATTCCAAAAGTGCTTCATACTTTCCCAGAGTCTGACAGGCAGCCTAATGGGATAATCACCAGGAGAGGCCTTGTGAGGACTGCTGCTGTCAATTTGTCAGCATGGGAAGTGTTCATATTGTCACTTCTCCTTCATGTTATTTCATCGCAGGCAAGGCTGTAGTCTTGCTGATCCTAATTAACAGCAACTGCTGAAATATTTTGCATGAATGGAAGAGGATATATATGATATAAGGTTGCTGCCCACAGAGGGCTGGGAAGCTGGAAAGGCCTGTCTTTTTTCCATCATCTTCCTAAAGTTCTGTATTCCAGGCCTGACTAATTTAGATGTTCTTAACTGCTAAGCAGAAGGCCTGAAATACTTGGGCAATTTCTTGGCTCTTGTGTTTACAGACTGTATGAATATCTACCAACTTTTGATCATGTAGAAAGTGTGAAAATGTGATCTTACAGGGTCAAATACCAGACATTTATAATTGTTTTCTATTCCTTGGGGTTTTTTTACACCCATCTCTTAGTTTGGAAGCTTTATTTTACAGAACTACCAGCTTACTGTTGGCAGTACTGTGTAAGTGTAAAGAAATCCTGCCAATATTTTCTTGGGCTATTTCCAGGTGGATCTTCTTACTCCATTAGGGCGTTATGCTTACTCATGTTTGTAGAGTCAGACCCTCAAGACATATCTTGTTCCTCATCTGTCTTTGCTTGCTTCAGGTTTCCACTTCTTGTGGAACCCAAGTGCGCATCTTTCCCAACTTTGTGCTTTTCCAGAGATTCATAGGTGAAGCTTCAGCTCCATTTGCTCCTGCTACTCAGTTGTGTCCTGCTCTTCATCTGCATTTTCCCAGGTATGGGCCTTGCTTTGTGATTTAACTGGACTGCAGCTGCAGCAAGAAGAGAATGTGTTAAATCTGTTGTAAAATAATGGGCACCACATGAAATCGAGAAGGTGGGGTCCAATGATCTGAACTGCAGATAGTCACTGGTAGGGAGAAGGAGAGCTGTCATGCTGAAAAAAATCCAGAAGTCAGCAAATGAGCTGAGTTAATGATGTGACACAAGAAAATTAAAGGCAGTGTTTCTGGGCAATGTATGCAGGAGTGTCCCTCTTGAGACTGAGCTCTCTGTAGTCCTGTCTATGCTCGTGCAGGTATTAGGGTGGGAGCAGAGCTGGATACTAACTGTAGTAGTTAGATCTATCACCTCATTAATTAACTTCATGTGGAAGAGTTTCTCTGATTGGGATTAAAAAGTATAATTGGACTTCACTGAGAATACTATTTATGTCAGATTGGAGGAGATGCCTGATTTCACAGTGTGGGAAATAGTAATAATAATGTCAAATGTGAAATAAGTGGCCATACAATTGTTTCCTTCTGTTAGTCTCCATAGGGATGTTTGTAGAATCTGGATTCTGGTCCTGAGTGCCTGGATTTCAAGGAGGAGCCCATGCAATCCTTGGACTCTGAGAGGCTGGCTAGATGTCACTGTTGAAAAACACTGCCCATTTGACCAGTTAGTGTTTACAATATGTATTGCAATGGTAGGACTGGACCTAGCTATTCAATATCTGAGCTGATACCATGGGGCACTGAGTCGCAGTCCTCCTCTGTGCTGCTACTGCAAATAAATTCACCAGCTTCCATCTTAATAGCTTGCTTTAGAGTCAGTGCCACACTTCACATCCTATTCTGGACCCTCTCCAACAAGTTAATGTTTTTTTACTGAGGAAGGTGAGTAAAAATTATGAGAGTATCCTTAACTAAGGAGCCATAAAATTCTGATAGAGCAGTAATGTTCCCAGTGAGCTTGAAGGAAATCCGATCAATAGTTATGAGGCTGAGGCTCAATTTATGGCCTGAATGCATCAAGCATAGTAATTCTCCATTTTTGTAAAGGATGCTTTTGTGGTTCCTGCTGAGCAGAGGAGTATAAAGTCAGCACAAGCTCTTTCTCAACAACTGCCCAGGCTTTTTAATTTAAGATAGCTGACTCTACAGAGGTGGTGATCAGGGTCCTATGATCCATTCGAAGGTAATTTTTCATCATATAGGACAGGCTGTACCAACTGTATGGGTTCTCAGTGTCTCAGGCTTGGAACTGTTTCACAAAGAGTAAAAAATATGGTTATTTAGGTTCTCTTTAAAATTTGTCCCTGCAGTAATTGATTTGCCTGCAAACCACTACACTGTCAGGAATGGTTCAGTAGCATGTTCTCCAAAAATCCTTTTACTGCCTTTTGTAGACCCCTTGCAATAGAATTTTCTAGATGGAGGCTGGACTAATTCTACATTTCTAAGCTGCCTCTGTGGAAGAAGTTATCCTATCTGCTTCCAGCACAGGTGTGATCTCTTTAAGTTTTGGAATTGGTTTTTAAGGACAAATGCAGACAATGAAATTTCATCCCAAGGTTTTATTAAAACCACCATGTAAATAGTCAGACCTTTCCAAACCCTGAAGTAAACACAAACCTGATGTAGCCATCTCCCACCAGTGCTATAAGCATTGTGAGAAACAACTGCTTTGAAAATTTAAAAAAGTTTATTAAACCTTGACAAAAATACAACAAAAGGACTATATCAGGAAAGATTCACAGCGCTGGGAACAGCCCCTCATGGATACCACACGGCCAGTTCATCTTCAAGATGGATGCTCAGTCTTTTATATCTGCTGGCGGGTTGCATCAGCCAGCCCTGACACCTCCCAAAATCGGTCAGTCAGCTCTTCTTTGCCGTTTATTGGTAGAGACTGCTTTCTTGTAACTTGATTGGAGGTCAGGTGTTATCATGCCACATCCCCTTAGCAAGAAGCTTTTCCATTCCCAGCTGCCCCAGGTAAGGGACACATGTGCACACCTTCTTTTACCTGTCCTAGAGAACCCCAGCTGTCTGATGGTAACAATACGGGGGGGAAGGGAACTATGGGGAGAACAGAGGACATCTAAACCACAATAACATAACTACACATCACTAAAGCTTTTCTTAATATTCACACAATAGTTATCCCTTAATTGCGAGAGCCAATCATCTCATTATCCATCTATAACAGCATGAAATAGACAGAAGCTTTTCAGATTAAATGGAAAAGCCTAGGTTTAAGCCATCTCCTGTATCTACTTGTCATTCCTGCATAAACAGATTAGTAGGAGAAAGTTTTAAGTCTCTGAAGTGACAGGAGTATTTATTAAATATACAGTAAGGTCCTAAGTGAAGAGGGCTCCAAATTAACATTTGACCAAAAATATTTGGTGATACTCTTTCAAATATAACTTCTTAAGGGTGCTTTTAAATCCCCAACTCTAATACCGTGCACATAGACTAAGCACCTGGACCTGCAGATGATCTTCATTGTACAGATTCATTCCTGCTTTGGCTATCTGCCAGTGGGTTTTATGTGAAATACTCCCTGGTATAGCCTCTGCATTTAAAGGATGCCTATAAATATCCACACTGGCTGACGGGACAAAAGGAGAAAGAGACATCCTTAGAGAAATGTAAGATGTGCAGAGAGCTGAAATGCCCATGGTGGCTTTTCTGATGGTTCAGGACGGGCTCTGGGAAGCCAGGGCTGCTGGTGCTTTCCCAGCCCTCTCCTTGCAGCAAGATTTTCCCCTCCTGCCAGCAGCTGCCGGGGCAGAAGACAGGAGGCGCTCAGGAAAGCTGGACTGTTACCTAAGCCAACAGCGACACCCAGAGCTCCAGCAGCATAATCAATCCCTTCTTACACCGGCAGCCCCGTGCCCATGCCGCCTGGAAAATATCCCAAGGATTAGCCCTTTCTGCCTTCCTGAATGACTACATTTATTGAGAAGGAAGACATATTTTGCTGTAGTAATTTTATCAATAGCAATCAGTATACTGTGCTGAGAGTAAATTAGATCAGCCACAGGCACATCTATATTCCAACGCTTGCCTTCACACAAAGTGGATTACACTCTTTCATCTCTATCAAAAGTTAAGATGATGTTATTTTTTGCAGCTAAGGTCGAGGCAGACAACTTATAAAACCTCCCATTCCTGCTTCCTCACTACTGCAAGAAGTCTCACTGAGACCACACTGAAATTATTTTGGTAAGCTTTTGTTGAATAAATGCACAAACAGAGGCAAACAGTACCTATTATATTGATCTTGACAAGGAGCATGTCAAGATCAAAATAATAGGTGCAAGTTTTGTGACAGTGAACACTGACTCAGACTTTTATTAAAATGACCCAAAACAACCCCTTGAAGACACATATCTGAGCAGACAGTGGTAAAATAATTAGAGAAGTAAGAGAGAGCCAGGCATTAATGTCTCTAGAAAAACATTTTAATAGAAGCAAGAAAACTCATTAGAACTGATCAGTATACAGGACGTGCTGAGGACAACCCAAATTACACAGGACAATTACATAGTACAGGTGTATTTTGCACTACCAGAATGCAAAAGCTCAGGCTTGCCTCAGATACAAAGGGAATACCAGTTCCTCTCTGCAGGGCAGGAGGCAGGTCAAGTGAAAAAGCACCAATGATGAGCAAGTAGCAAATGTTGTAGGCCAATGACTGTCGTTTGATCACCAACCAGAGAAGTTGGTGGAGGGGAAGGGCATGAATGGAGTCCAAAGTTTTTATGTTCCAGCTGAGCTGAGGTTAGTTGAGAAGAAAATAAACAAATCAAATCTGTGTTATATCAATATAAAGCATAAAGGTGCAAATCAACATGAAACAGAGCAAGAAAAATTACCAGTGCAGTAAGCACAGAATTAAGTGGTCCAGGAACCACAATGATCAGGCTTGGCAGTGCCTGAGAGCACTTTTGGTCACTCCTGGATAGTATCATGGACCCTCTTTGAGAAAACAACCACAAGCATCCTTCTCTAGCTGAAACAGACCCTTAAGCAGTACTGCAAATATCAGGGCCAAAGTGCCTGAAGATGCATCCAAAATGTGAAACATCTGTGGTTCATTCAATTCTTCTGAAAATGCATGAGTCCATTTGCATTTTCATACATCTGCCAGCTGCTTTGTCTCTGTGCCCTGAAAGATTTATATTGACACAGTTACCATTGTGCATGTCTTTTCAAGGAAATATGAAGCCAACTTCTGTTTATTCCTGCCATGGCACAGTTAGAAACGGGATATTTGCCAGGAACTCACACAGTCAATATGAGACAGTGGCTACAGGCTGCAGCTCTATACTACCAGTTTTCTTTTGCACTTTTATTTCTTTCAGAATTTGTCAAGAAAGGTTATCCAAAAAATAGTCCACATCTTGATAATCTTGATAATCACCGCAAATACTGATTCCTTTGTAGGAAATTTCAAATTGGTTTGTGTTTCTTCAGTTGATTCTGAGAAAGTGACCCAACCACTACCATAATGAGGACATCCTTCAGATCACAAGAGTACCTGCTCTGGGTGAAATTAAAGGCTCCCACACACCACCCATCTTTGAGAAACTGCCTGGTCACAATGCAAATTGTTTTCCTGCTGTTCCAAATGGCATCATTAATATTTTTGATATGTTCTTTGCCAGGCATGAAATCTCTTTATTCAAAACACAAGGTAAATCTGTTGTTATCAAAATACTGAGTCCAGGTGCTTTAGGAAAGAATTCTGGACCCATTCAAAGTTGTTTTTGCTGTAGCACAGATATGCAACATATTTGTATTCATTTTTATCTACTGCTCGTGGTTGGTTGTCTATCAGTCTTTTTGTGGTGGTTTTATACCAGATGAAACAAATCCCCCAGCAGCGAGTAAAAATTATGACTGCCACCAGAAACACGAGAAGAATGACCAAGAAGAAGATGAAGAGTGAGAATCTGAGTGTCTGCTGGAGTTCATCTTCATCACAGCCATTGTATGTCATATATGACAGGGGTATCCCTTCAAAGGCAGGGGGTACACACTGTACCTGTCAGACTGGAAGCCAGCCAGGGTTACATTTGTTTCATTCAGCCACACTAGCAGGCTCTTTAAAGCATAGTCACAGACATAATTATTATATGTTATATCCAGAATACTCAAAGTCATAAAAACTTCAGGCTCAGGGAAAAACAGCTGGTTTCTGGATAAGTTTAGGTTTGTTAGGCTTTGTGGGAAAAGCCCAGGAGAAAGATGAGACAGCAGGTTGGAAGCCAGGTAAAGTCTTTAAGAGATGGTAGAACTCTAAAAATCTCCTGTTGAAGAGCACTGAGGTAGTTGTTATTCAGATGTAGAACTTGAAGTTTGGGCAATGCCCCAAACACATCTGAACATAAATCTCTCTCCCACACCATCTATAACATATTTTCACCAAGATCCATACATACTAACTGATTGCTTTCTATAACATTAGCACTCTTCACACAGTAAGAGAACCAGTTCTGTTTTAAGAAGATATACTGCAGATCTGGAATTTGGAAAAGAACATACAGGTCACCTAGTTTTGCCAACCAGTTTCTTTCTAATTGGAGGTGTGTTGCAGTTATTGCTCTGTTACCTACAGGCATTAGCTTATTGTCACCTAAAAAGGCAGAAGTCAGATGTGGAAAGGAAGGGAGTCTTTTAATGGCATTGTCTCAGAGATAAATTATTTTCAGATTTACTAAATGCCTGAATGATTTGTCACCAATCATCCCAATATGATTTTGCTGTAAATCAATATACATTACACTACATAGACCTGCAAAAGTATAATTGTACAACTCACCCCAAAAGTTACTTGAGAGATTGAGAATTTTTAGGTTGCCCAAGCCAAAAAATGCTTACCTTTGGATTTGATTGATCTTGTTTTTGAAAAGGTTCAATGATTCCAGATTGCCAAGACTTTGAAAGATTAAAGAATTGAGAGAGAAAATGCAACCCTGTGAAATATCAAAGAACCTTAGTTTACTTCTTCCTAGTCCTGCAAAAGTAGAATCATCCGGATTTTTTAAATTATCAAAGTCAAATCCTGAACCAATTATAGGACTGCTAAATATTAAATAACTTATTTGAGTCCCTTCAATGGTTGTACAGAGATACTGGACTCTCTCTGTGCTTCAGCCATTGTCACTAAGGTCTAGTGACCTAAATGTGGTATTTGTGAAAGGAATGGGGCACTTGGCCCAGGCCACATCTGCTGCCTTGTACAAACGATTAAAACTGAGGTTAAAAAATAAAGAGTGTTTTCCTTGGAAGCTGGTAAGATTGGTTTGACAAAAGTTGGATATCTTGTTGAATTTCAGGTTCACACTTTTCAAGGCTGTTAGATTATAAAATAAGGGGTGGGGATGAAGTTTTGTGATTTCATTCCTTGAAAGATGCAATTCTTCCAATTATCTCAAATCTTGAAAGTAACATTCTTCCAGGATGGATTCACCAAGGGAATTGTGAAACAGATGGAGAACAGTCAGGTTTGGTAAGCCCATAAAAGCATCAAGATGCGGTTGAAGAATCTTATTGTCTCCCAAGTCTAAGATACAAAGGTTTGGCAGGTTCCTGAATGCTCTTTTTCCTATGGTAACAGGATGGACTAACTGGGTTCCGATTTCCAACAGCCACAAGTGCTCCAGCAGTGAGAACGAAATCACTTTTCTGATATAGTTGTAAGTCAGGAAAAGCTTCACTGTATCCTTTGGCACAGGTGGAACATCAGTGAGGCCGCAGAAAAAGCATATGGAGACTTGGGCTTCTGAGTAGTACTTTCTAGATGCACACACACCTAGTGACAGCCCAAAGAAGAGGAGGAGCTGATGGCACAACATCATGAACCTACATGAAAAAAAGTGACAACAACAAGAATTAGTTAAGCAGTTGGCTGTCTTTGCAGTGAGTAGTTTCAGAGCACATTTTTAACAGCTGTAGAATGGAGGACTAATGTCACCCTAAAAATGACTTGTGATTTGGGATTTATCCTTTCTCTGAAATCTAACAAGCATCACCTGATAGTCTGTTTGGTCAGAACATGCATCCCCAAAAAATGTGAGGACCTCCTAAAACCTAAAAAGTAACTCTCCTTTATGCTCCTGTCCTAGGGTGACATTATGATCCTTGTATTCCCAGTCAGGTGTTCTGTTTATGCTGGATGTTATATTCTGTGCCTTCAAGACTGGCTCAGACAGTGAAGGTGGGGAGAAGAAGAAGAAGCACAGAGTTTCGTTATCAGCTTCACTCTCCCCCACAGTCTGCTGGAACACAGAACTCCAGTGTTGCTGTCTGGTCATGGAAAGGGCAGAACACCACGCTCCTTTTGCTTTTTAGTTAGTTCAGCTAGCTGAGGCAGTCTGAGTTTTCCCTGGACTGCTTTTCTTTCCCTTTTTCTTGGAACCATTTGAACCTGCTCCGGAGTGGGACCTGGGGAGCACCGAGAGCTTGCACTGTGGCCTACAGGGGCCTACTCTGGGCAGCAGCCTTTGCCAGTGCCGGAGGGATTGATCACAGAGCGAGTACCCACATGAGAGACTTTCTGAATTTGTTGTCTCTTCAGAGCGGTGAATGAGTTTTGTCATCCGGTATTGTTCGTTTCTTGTGCTGAGGAAATTGTCTTGCCTGTTAATTAACAGTTTCTTTCACTTCTCTCTGAGGAAATTCTTCCCAAACCAGCTGGGGGGAGGGGCCATGTGGGTTGGCTTTCTGGGAGCCCCTTTTGGAGGTTTTCTCCCAAATTTGCCCTAAACCAGGACAGTTCTTTCAAACCTCACCAGGTAAGAGTAAAAATCTTGGCCTAGCTATTTAATCTGCACCATGGAACTCGTAATGCTGGTGTATTAGCTTAACTCCTTAATTAGTTTTTCCAAAAAGGCTAGAACAGTTTGGATTGTCCAAGTAAAAGTGCAGCCACCCAGTCATCTCAACAGAGCAGGAAAATGCTGCTCTTTCCCTGAGTGCTCTCCTTGTCACTTGTTTGGAATTCAGATTGTTATCACACAGAGTGTTATATGACGTGAAGATAATTCATGCTATAGAAATAGATATATGTAGGTATAAAATATTAGTAAAGTTTGAATCCATGCTTGTGAAACCTCCCCATCCAGGAACAAGAAATCATTCACATTATAACTGGTTCCCGGATGGAGTTGAGATAAAATTAAAACCCTGTTCTCATATGAACAGAGTAGCCCTGTTCTCATATGAACAAAGTAGCCGTAAGCCACAATGTCTGCAATTGTCTTTGTCAGGGCTAGAGGTATTCACACGTTAACCGTTAACCAGTTCCCAGACAGGCTCCGGGACTGCTAAACTCGGTATCAGATGTAGGAGACAAGTTGGAGCCATCTGAAAGGATTTCCTCTGCACCTGGAAGATATCATCTTGAATTTCCTGGGTGATGATCAGCGGGCATCTCAGGAAGCCCACGAGGGTCTGCACCTGGATTTGATGGAATCTGCACTACTCAAGAGATGGCATCACCTACTACATGTGCAAAACCCTTCCTCCCAAGCAATCAGACACTTGTCTGGGATTTGGACATTTTGTTAGTTTGCTTTTACACATGTATGGACCCAACTTTACATGCTAAGAGAAACAAAGAATTATGTGGTCATCTCTGCCTCAGGCAGAATAAACTGTATATAAGCAGGCTGCTGGAAGCATTCGGGGTGCACCTTAGGGGAAACGCTGTCTCTCTGTCAGCAGGTACCCAGGGTCACTCAGCGGCTGCTCCCGGGGCTGACACTGACTTGGTTGTGGAATTGCAAAATTTTCTATTTTTGTTGATTGACTTAATAAATCTTTGTAGATTTTTTTTATAATTTGGCTACAGATTCAATCATTCATAACACAGAGGTGCCTAAAAGCCATGAGTTCTTAAGAAGGGGAGCCTGTTTTGGGGCTCCTTGAGCCTCAGATTAACCTGACAATGTGAAGTTGTTCTGGAAAATAGTGGCTGTAAAATAGTTTAAAAAGTATAGGCAGGAACAAGACTAACAGTGATGGAACAAAACAAAACAAAAGCAGTAGCCTGAAACTGTGCTGCAAGATTTCATGTTTTATGAAAAACTACATTTCCCAAACTGTAAATTCCTAAATTATATGAAAGGGTGCATAGCACAACTTGTGCAGCTTAATGAAGAATCCATTTATTCCCATTCTCTATTTTTCTTGCATTATGCCTTCTGTCTGCTTGTCGCCCTTTTTGTCTGAGACAAAAACCTCTTCAGAGCAAGGAGGGCCTTTTTTATTGAGCATGGTAAAGAACGGAGCAAATAATTAGCCCTAAAATGGTTGTTTGTGTAGTGTAGTGTAGTTTCAAAAAAACTCCTAACCCTCTAAGATTGCAATCATCTGCTTCTGCTTTTAGCCAAGCATTTAATGAAATGACGACTTAATGGGTGATTTTTTGTGCCCTCCAGCACAATTTGCTTAAAGATTGGTAAGGGTGAATTCCTGTAGAACCAAACCCCCATCTAATGTCTGCAAAGTAGATCTACTTCAGAGAGAATAACAGTGGGACATTGAATGATTACTGTTCTGATTTGAGCACACCTCCCTCTCTAAAGGACAAGAACAAAACTCCACCCAGAACACTGCACTATTAAAATAATTATGTTTATTAATAAATTATGTTTATTGCTGCCATACAATGAGATTCCTGGGAAATCAGAAAGTATGTCAGTAGAAGCCACTATGACATTCCCATCGCAAAAACGAAAGGAAAGATCCAGCCAATTTTTAGAGACTATCTGCTCCATAGAAAGTACAAGGATACTACAACACAATCTAGTCCTATAACTGACATGACCCCACTGTATCAAACATTTTTGGTGATGTTCTCGAAGCCACCTGATTATATTAAAACCTTTACTTGTAGGAGCTTTGACTGCTGGAATGAGGCTGTGAATTTTCACCCTAGAGGCTCAAACACTAGGTGGGAAACCCACATAGCTCACAACTTAAAATAGTGATCTTGTAATTTTTAAGACAATCTCATGTGCTTAAGACAAGCTCTGATCCTTGAAAGTAAAACAGATTAGGGATGTACAATAAGAGCACTCAAACTTCATTCATGTTTTGCCTCACTAAGGGACTTAGGATGTGCTTTTAAGGAAATCAAATTGCAGGCAGTGAGCATCAAAATTCTTCTTTATTGAGCATAGTAAAGAACAGAGCAATTTATTAGCCCTAAAGGGGTTGTCTGTGTACTGCACTTTAAAATAATCATGAAGAAATTTTAACTTCTTCTATGGGGAATAATTCCAAGCATTAAAAAACAGTTGTACCTACTAACCTCTTTTTTGAACTAGCATGCACTTTTTAAGGGGACTTCATAAGCAGTAAACGATATAATGTTTGTTGTGACTACAAAATATTGTAGGTTATTAAAAAGACACAGCTAAACATACAGCAGGTCATTCAAGATCTTGTTTACTTTTTTACTTTTCTCTTTGCTTGAACTATGAAAACAAAACACCAAGTTACCTTTTTAATATTTGATAACTATTATAGTGCTTCTTGACACCTTGATATCAGGTGTTTAGCACAAATAGTTTTAAATTGCATTTATCTTCAGACATTTACATTTTCATCCCAGATTAGATGGATGCTTTTAAAGTTTGGGCAAAATCACAGCACCATCAAAAGGACTGACAAAGAGAAAATATTGACTTTAAAAGTCAATATTTAATGGATATGTGTACATTAGACAGCTAGAAAAAGCTCAGAATGTTTAGAGTGCAAGAATTAGAAAATTTTGGTTTTAAATTTAAAAATGTAGTTTTATTTTTATTATGAGAATACAAGAAAATGGGGAAATATTTTTAGAGATCTTTTATGTTGACCTGCTTTTCCACATTTTTGTGAGCTAAAAAACCATCTAACAATGCAGTTGTGACAGTCCAACTTTGCTCTGGTGTAGTGTCAAGCAAGATTTCACTTGTAAACTCTTTGCTCCCTTTCTGCCTAAGTTATTACCTTTTTCCCTGAACTTTTTCCCTGAATCCATGAGCAGCAGAGGGACACTGGCACTAAGAAATGCCTTTTACTGCTCTCATGAAGACAGCAAAGATTTGTAATTTATCAGAATTCCATCATGTAGCAGTTTATGCAACCCTTCACCACTGTACATCAACATGTAAAACCTTTTGGGAAGAATATTCTTCCCACAAAATGAGGATCACCCCATTCAATTTCCTGTCTGTGCAGGGACATGGAAATGAAGGGATGTGTAAATGCTCAATTCACAGAATCATAGAGTCACTGAATCTTTGAGGTTGGAAAAGACCACCAAGATCACTGAGTCCAACCTTGGGCCAAACACTGCCATGTCAACTAAACCATAGCAATAATTGCCAGGTCGAGTTGTTTCTTGAACATTTCCA
This sequence comes from Spizella passerina, assembly GCA_013401375.1. Lineage (NCBI taxonomy): Eukaryota > Metazoa > Chordata > Aves > Passeriformes > Passerellidae > Spizella > Spizella passerina. The sequence goes on along the minus strand of WBNQ01048590.1, from coordinate 5,561 downwards.
GGGATGGTGACTCCACCACCATTCTGGGCTGCCTCTTCCAATGTTTAAACACCCTTTCAGTGAAAAAATTCTTCCTGAATGTCCAGCCTGTACCTCCTTAGTGGAGCTTGAGTCTATATCCTCTTCTCCTGACAATTATTGAAAATTTTCATTATTGAAAACTGGAGCACTGAAGTTCAGAGAACCAGAGCCCAGCATGTGAGATTTTGCTTCCTTCTACTGCACTGATGTTGGAAAGGGTAAGTAGTAAAGGGAAGGGGAAAAGTGGGAAGGCTTTGCGTCATCTGGAACTGATCTTCCCTATACTTACTGTTTTAAAACCTGATTTTGCTAACCTGGTTTCAAATCGTAGCAAAGGAGGATGGGAATTGGCAGTACCTGAGTGTGGATACTGTAGCAGAGCCTGTCTATCTCAGCTTCCCTGGGTTGGCCTGAGGACACCCAGAGGGGCTGTCAGTAAGCAGGGCCTGGAGTAAAACTGAAAAGGAGGGCTCAGACTGTATCTTTATGTTAATCATGGCAGAGCTGCAACTCAGTTATGGAAATTTAGAAAGCACTTGTTGCTCCTCTTTCCCCACCCCCAACAAAAATGTGCTGGAGAAGTTGCTGTGCGATTGCTGTCTAAACTCATAAAAATTCACCTGAATTGACAATGATGTCTCAATTTCCTTCTTCAGATCTTGGGCACCTTCCAGCCACACAAAGGAGTCTCCCTTGTGGAGCCTTCTCTTTATATTCCCAGGTCACAATTCTGTAGGGAAATGAAAATCATTCCTACTTCTTGGAGAAAGTGCAGAACAAAATATCATTGTCTGATGCCCTAGTATCTTTCATATTTTCCTCACTCATGGCAAAAATTATAATTATCTTTCCCAGAGGCTGGTGATATTCACTGACTGCGAAGGACTATTTGTATTTGGTGCTTGGTAAAATTTCTCAGAAAAAAAACCCACAAAGACCTTCAAAGACCATCCTTTTTCTTTTAATTTAACAGAAAGCCTACTGACAAGGAGTTTGTAATATTTCTTTAAGTCATAAAAAAGATCTTGAAAGATATATTGCAAAACAGGAAGCCTTTGTTCTTAGACTGGTCAGATAAAGGCCAACTGCTATTGGGAAAATTTGTATTCCTGATGTTATCTGATTAGATAAAATCTACTAACTGAAACAAAAATAAAGCTCCAAGCTTTCGACTGGGCTTTAGGCCATCACAATACATGCTTTTGTGCTCATAAAAAGTTGGGCAATGTAAACACACTTTTTGTCATGGTCCCTCTCTAACCAATTAAGATCTAAAATAGAAACTGTTTCAACTATTTCATTCATCAGATGATTGATTGATGAATGTGCCCCATCCCATCCTCTCAATTTCTCCCTTAAGTTGCCAGGATGCTTAAATCAAATATAGCAGATTTCCTTTTAAAATCAGGAAGCATCTTACAAGGTAATTGTGCACTGTGACAGTTCCTATCATTGATGGAGAAAAGCATAAGGCAGTAAGACATTTAATGACCTGACAGAGCAGAAGGACCATAAAAGCCAGTACTGGTTTGGGTGTAATGATCTACTTTGTTTGTATTTATTTGTTTGCTTTGATATCCCATCAGATTATATGATGAGATACAAACACACAAAGACAGATGTGATTCCACTAATTATAGTGTAACAGCTCTTTCCAGGAGAGCAGTGTCCAAAAGGACAGGAAAATAAACTTGAAAACAGAGACTAAAACATGCTTGGGCTGCTCTGTGGAGGACAAGAGTAAATTGAATATGCTGAGAGTCCTAGCCCCAGACCTCTGCTTTTGGCCCTAGCTCAGCTGTTTTTAGCCTCTAGCACAGTTTTGAGTGTGTCCCTGGTGAGCTGGGTCTGCCTGCTCATGTCCCTGCCCAGCAGCCAGCTGGGTTGTTTGTCCCAGTATGGCCCAAGCACTGAGCACTGGTCCATGAGCCAGCCCTGGGCAACCCAGCTCTGCCCTGTGTGTCACAGGACAGCATGAAGGCAGAAAGAGCCTCAGCTGAGCCTCAAAGAGGGCCAGTCTTCGAGCTCCTAAGGAAATACAGCTTTAGTGAGGACAATGAAGATTCTTTGAAGGTTTGGGAGCTTTTTGTTTGGTGGGGTTTATTTTGTTTTTCCAAATGTTTTGCTACTGTTGTTTGCCAGCAATGACACTCATTCCAGGCTGCACAAACCACCTGTGGGCAGTCACAGTCACCACTGAGGGATTCTTATCTCACATCTTGAGCCCATGTTTTCCTTATTCTTAGAAACCTGTCATGTGAGAACTGCCTTGTCTACACCAGAAGCCACCCTGGGGGAAAAAAGTCTCCCTCCTGTTAGTTTTCCCTCACTCTTTGCTGTAACTTTGGACTGTGTTTTTCAGAAATTGGATTTAGCCCAGAGAGACACAATGTTCTTTTTTTGTGCTTGCAGGATAATTAGAAGCAGCCAGGATTCAAGCTCTCATCTGGAAAAGATCAAAGTGATAATAGGAAAGGAGTCTTAGGAATGACAGTCAAAGACAAACAGAGCTCTTTACAGTCCTTTTTAAAGGTCTCACCTTTTTATAAGTCTCATCAGTGCTGCCATGCCTGTGAAACAGTTTTCAGGCATAAAACAGTAGTAATGGTTTGGTAGCCTGAAGTCAGCAAAGATGAGTAATGGTGATCAGCCACAGGGGGAATGGCATGGTTACCACTCCTGCACTCCTGAAACCAAATCTGGGCACATTATTTATTAGAGATCTATTTAAAAAAGTATGGAAACGGATTCCTGAATATGTGGAGCCAAATGGAACAAATTATAAAAGAGATGTTTGCTTTTTCAAGTAGTTTTTTTGTACATGCACTTTAAAAAAGCAATCAAAAGATAACAAGCTGCAAATGTCCAGTGACAAAAGGACCATAAATATAAAACAAAGAGAGATAAAATCTGCCCAGCTTTCAGGTGAAATTAGAAACCGCTCCAGACTTTCCTGGAATGGAGATGTTTGAATTTATTTGAAATAGGATTTAGATCTGAATGAATTTGAGTTTGCTCTTGGTGGTGGGGGAGAAAAATGTGAAAATTTCACTCACTAGTATGGCTGACAAAACTCTGGATTGTCAAATCTGTGATGCAATGAAGACCTACCCAGTAAAGAAGGTAGAAAAGGAGCTGGTGGCCTTCCTTAAATAAAGGGATTAAAATCCCAATATTAACAGTTAGGTTGTGCCTGGGCCAGTNCCTTTTTATCTCCCGGGCAGGGGGAGGGGAGGGGACAGGTAAGCTACCAACCAGGTGTAAGGGGCAGAGTCTCAGGGGAAGATGACACCTAGACAAGCCAATGACCTTTAGGCTTGAAGGGCATCTTTTGAATTTGACTAATCACAGGACGACCTTGCTGGAATGTTGAACGTGATTGACAGGACTCACTCAGCAAGAGGCGAGGGGGAAGGGAGAGAGGTATAACACACCTGGGGAAGGGACCCGGAAGTTTAAAACAGGAAATACAACACACTGCAACACTTAAACCATTCCTGTGGGAGGCTCTTGGTGAGGGACCTGTTCCATCAATTCCCAGCATGGCAGGAGCCATGGCAGGAGCATCCTAGGGCTCACCTGCATATACATCCTAGATCAATTGCTTATCCACTGATTATCTTTACACTAGATAGTCCCAACCCAACCAGGAAGAACAGCTGTCACACAGGCTGAGCTGATGAAAGATGTATAGAGTGGAAGCTGGCGACTGAGTGACATACTCCATGCAGTGCATCTAGAAGAACATGCACCTGATTTCTGAATCCATAGAGACCTGCAGTCAGACACCAAGGGACTGCCAAAGCAGAAGTCCCCATGCAGGTTGTATTTTAAATTGTCTTCCTACCCAGCTCTTTCCAGAGAGAAAGCCAGCTATGCCTTTATTTAGCACATTATTCTGTCAACTACGGTGAGCTCTGTTTTCTCCGCAATGCAACACCAAACCTTTTTCTTGCACTCATACCCACTATTGGGTTATTTTGGATAGGAGGCACTCTCCTCTTCTGTTATAGCTCTTTCAACTGAGTGAATAATGTTCAAGATTCTCTAAATCATGTTTCAGCCGAATGAGGGGTTGGGGGATGCTTTGTATGGGATGAAGGGAGGGAGGGAGAAGATCTGTTCTGGGCTGCTTCTGTGTTCTCATTATGCATGTGTTCAACCCAGAAACCATCCTCAGAGAACACTGTGGAGGTCCTTCTAGCCCTGTCCTCTAGTTCCGGTCTTTTACCACCTTACTCATCTTCCAAAAGTTCTTGCATAATGACACAGCTTCACAAGGAAGCTAGAGACAGCCAAAATTAGCCTATTGCCAGTTAAGAGGAAGACACATCTCATTCACCCTTGGCATAGATTTGATGGACTGAACTCTCCCATAACCGGTGTGAGTACTCCCAGTCATGGAATTGAAGAAATACAGCAGCAGCTCACTGCTCCATTTTACAATGCTGTTGTGCTTTATGCTAGGTCAGAGCTAGAAGCCTGCCTACCTGACAACACCTATGCCATGTGTTAGCCAGGTTAGATGATGGCCAGTCAGCCCTGCCAGACTGGGGCACTGCTAGGTGTTTGCAAAAGCAAAACACTTTGTGCTCAGGTTCTTAAGTACTGAAGTCCAGGGTGGAACTGCTGAAATCCCACAAGCTGGACTCTTCAAAGGCCAGGTGTAGATGCAGATTTTTCTTATCAAGTCCACCTCCAACACCTTTGTGCCTCTTAGGGACTTTGTACCCTGCAGATCTATTCCCCCCCCCCAAAAATAAAAAAAAAAAAAAAAAAAAGTAGTAAACCTTGTCTGCCTCAGGCCAAGAAAATGAATGAGTACTAAGTTACATAGTGCTTTGAAAAAGTCGAAACCCTGCTGCCAAAACATTCTCCTAGGGCCGGAAAATCTTATTTCTTGACGGCTTAAAGGGACAGTGGAAAGAGGGGCTGTCGAAGGTGGGAAGAGAGGGTGAAGACTGACCCTTGGAGTGCCGTGGGCTGTGACGGACTCGTGTAGGTCTGCCGCTCTCTCCTGCAGCCCGATCCCATGTCCCAACGCCACCACCAGCGCTCCAGGGCGGAACAGCCTCGCACGGAAGCTCGGCTGGGAAGAGCCTCCCTGGTCCCCGCCTTGTTTCCTATTCCCTGCGTTATTCCTACATACACACTGGACGCCTGGAGCCGGAGAGCGTCCTCCACCTGCCGGGATTGGCTGCGGTGCATGTCCGGCGGGAGAAGCACCACCCCAGGGGGAGCAGGAAGAAGTGATGTGGCTGAGCTGCTCACTCACGGAAGGTGAGAGTAAGCAAACAGCAGGGCCAGGGAGCGGGGGGCGGGCGCAGAGGTTAGGACTAGAGGGAAGTGGTGAGTGGTGATGATGTGAATATGGAACGGAAAAAAAAAAAAAAAAAAGGTAGAATCATCAGGGAAGAAGCACTGGAAGGTAAATTCCCCAGCAGAATGGAAACCCTCCCTGGCTTTCCAAGATCGGCTGCTGGATACAGAACTCTAGGGCCCCAATAAAAGAAGGAAGGTGTTATGAGTAGAAAAGTTGC
>WBNQ01048586.1:0-30729 GCA_013401375.1 Spizella passerina | reverse complement strand
TGGGTGGAGGAGACAACAGAGTATGGAAGAAAGGACGGTACTAGGAGATAAAGGAGGTAACTCCTATTTATGCAAAGAAAGCATCAAGTGGGAGAGAAAACATTGTGTACCAAATATTAAGCCTAAAAAGTCATAATGGTTGCAAAATGCATAGCCAAATAATCCCTTTTCTGCTTTATTCACAAGGATATAATATCACCTCTAACGTAGTAATTATTTAAGACCAATTCAAAAAGGAGATTTGCCTCATGTGGATGATGGTACTAATCTTATTTGCTTAACCCCTGCTGTTTGGATTTCTCTTCCACTTACCCTGCCCAGGCAATTAAGGTGACACAAGCATATGGAGACCAGGACAAGACAAACACAATGATGACCACAAAAGCAATTTTTGCCAGCTTCCACTCATTCTTCATGGACTGAGAGAGGTAGGATTTCCGGCTGCAGGACCCCAGCTTTTCAACATCTCTGTAAGGGGGGAAAAATACAGATATTTCAGCAGGACAATGAAAAAAGTAATATCTCTAATATGTTCTCAGCAATATGCAAAATTAATAGAAAATTTCTTATTTCACCTCTCTAACTGTTCTTTTCTCCTCTGATATTTAAAAACCCTAGAAGGTAATTAATGTGATTGCAAGTGTTGTGTTTGCCTGTGAGACTGAGCCAGAATCCCTGGGACAGGACTGCTGTGTCCTTATCCTTAACACAAGGAGGGTTTCAGGTTGCAAAGATACAGAAATTGGTATCTCTTGCCCAGTGTTGCTTTTAGAGGTGGAGCAAGAAAAGGCACAGCTGCATGGCAAAATCAACTCTTATGTCTTTTGCTTTTCGAGGTAGGAACAGCTTGCAGAAATTCCAATTCATGAGGTAACACATGCTGGAATACCCTGACAGCTTTGAGAAACCTGTCCCAAACACTTGCAAGGACATTTTTACTTACCTCCAGATTTATTTATTCAAGAGTATTTTCAGTGGGAGGTACAACAGGCAGTCCTAATATTTTTGTCATGAAAAATCAAATTCTCTTCTCACACCAAACACCCCACATTATGTTTTATATAGGTAGGCATTTTATATTCTTTAGCTTAGAAATAACAAATTTTACATATTAGTGTTGTTAAATGGAAATATATTTCAGGCTGAAGACATTATAGCCAGAAGGATAACAAAGTCCCTGCTGGCACACTGTAAATATAGAAGAGAATCAAAGAAACACAGAATAGCCTGGGTTGGAAGGGAGCATAAAGATCATCTAGTCCCAAAGCCTGCCATGACCAGGGACACCTTCAGCTAGACCAGGGTGCTCAAAGCTCCATCCAGCCTGGCTTTGCAAAAATAATAGAAAAACCTTATGTCCACTGTGCTCCACGGGTGTACAAGGCACCATTATTTTAAGGATGCATTCCTTTGCTTGCTATCAAGGATACATACACAAAGCACAATAAAAACCAAGACAAAGGCCAAAAAATAGAGTCCAGAAATAACTTCATTTTAGGCATATATAAATATACTTATAAAAGTGGAATTTAGGCTTATGAAGCCAAATTATTTCAACAAGTGCCTGCACTCAGGAGCAGAGAAGAGCCATCAGAACTGATGACACAGTTGAGCAGCAGGAAGGACTCACAGCACCAGCTGGTGTTGGATTGGACCAAAGATAAGCCATGTGCTCATTAGCACAAAAATAACTGAAAGAATGATGTTAGTTTACAGATCTAACACCCTGCTGATTTTTCATTTCAAATACAGGCCAAAAAATTTTGGGGAAAAATATATTAGCAAGCATAGCCAAATATTGTGCATGTAGTTGTGATGCTTGAGTGAAGCACAATGGTTTTTGGGATGCTTGCCTTAAATAAAATTGTAAAAAAATATGAGGACTGTTTTGTTTACAGAGCTGCTCAAAGACAGATGATTCTCCCATTGCTAAATGTTTTTTATTATCCCTTGAGGCTGGAAACTGCTGGAATACACAAGGACATTGTTTCTTGTAGTGCAAATCTGAAATGCAAATAACTCAATCCAAGTGTCTGACGTACTATTAATTACTACAGTGGAATAAGATTAGAACCACCAGAGACTTCTTTTACTCTGAAATTCATACATCCATTCCAGTTTTAAATTGGCAAAAAATAGTTCTCCTGTTACAGCTGTCAATTCCAATTCAGACTAATTTTCAATTCAGATTTTTCTGCAGCTAAAGAAACTGAGAAAATCTCCTGTTACACAAAAAGGGATATGTACTTCTTTCAGCTAGATTGCTTACCTGCCAGTACGCCTTATGGCCAGGAACATCGATAAATAGCAGTGGAATATTATTACCAGGGGGATAAAAAACACACAGCAGCATAAAATCATGGTGTAGCTTCTGTTTGCAGGGGAGTAGGTTACATAGTCCCATGTGCAGGATATCATCAAGCCCTCAGGCACATAGGAACCTATGGAATACATGGAACACATTACTCACACATGCACCCAAAGTTAGAGCAGGTGCTGATCCAGCCACTAAGTGGTTGAAACAAACCCTGTCTGTGGGTTTATCTGTGGTCTTCATGTGCCAGCCAAAGTACACCTCATATATGAGGTCTGAGAAGCGAGTGCCCACATGGAGAGGAGGTCTGACTACAGAACTCTAAGGAAGGTACACACCTAATACTCCATCTGCAGGTTGTTCTGCTTTAACACACCCTAGGTGTAGGGGGGTGGAGGTTTGTGCAGTGCAGTAGGTGCAGATGTGTGCTTCAACAACAAACCATCAGGTAGTGCCAGGGCATCCTCATGATGACTGATAACTCATTTTTTTACAGCCCAAGCAAGACTAAAGGAGCACACAGGGAATGCCTGGAGAGAGAGAGCAGACAACATACTCCAGCCGAGGAGTGGAGCCACGCTCCATCCCAGCGAGTAGAGCCACACCAGGGCGATGATCTGCACGGTGCGTCTCTTGGAAGTCCACTGGATGGACTGCAGGGGCTTTGTGATCACCAGGTAGCGGTCCACAGAGATGGCCAGCAGAGTCATCATCGAGGTTATCCCAAAGAGAGCCCCGCAGAAGGCATACAGGTTACAGCCTGGACAAGGAAATGGCAGTGTCAGGGGCTTTCTTGAAAAGAGCCATGCTTTCTCTCAGAGCTCATAGTAATAAATCTCCCTGTTTTTTTCCCTTGCTCAGGTCTTCTCTCTCAATAGAAGCATTTTCTTAGCTTCACGTTTTCATAGTTATTGTTTATTAGAAAAGCGTAAATATACATAAAATAGAAATATATACATTTAAACAAGTCCTACTTCACTGCAGACTGCAACTGGGAATGTTTTGTCAATGGAAAACTGCCTCAAAGAAAATCCAATCTAATTAAAGTTATATTTTCCTGGACTGTTGCCCAATATATTGATCGTAACATGCTGCAGCAGACATCTGTCTGCTAAAGATGGATGGGTGGTTCAAGAAATTACTTTGGTTTATGTGGCATAAAAATGCAGAAATGGTTTGAATTTGATGACTGAGAGACCAACTGTAAAACATAGTTCCAACTCCTATATTTAGTGGCAGTACTTTTTAAAAGAACTGATATTTTTTACATGAAACAGACCTCTTAACCCCCTCTGCATTCAGGCACTGCTCTACCAGATGGAAAAAGTTACACTGAATTTAATGGAGCAATCTGTGGAAAGATCATCCATTTTTTGAAATCTTGCATTGCTCCATGTGGTTATAAACAAGACCCCACCAGGAGTGACGGGAGGCATAAACACCAGATCCAGCCTTATCGCAGAATTCTAAAGTCTATACAAGTAACTTGTAACCAAGGACCAAATCCTACTCAACCCAGATCAACTGCTTCATTTGTGACAGCATGGTAATTTGCAGTGATTTTATCTCAGGCATGAGCAAGACTAAAAATATCTTCAAACTAAGGCAGAGAACCTTCTGTGCTGCTGAACAGTACATGGTCTCTGGGCTTGCTCCACCACTGTACAGCCACCAGTGGGTGCAAGTTTTCACCCATAGTATGATGAGGAGCAGCAACCAGCATTGAGCCTTCTGAGGTTCTTGCTATACCCACATTTAAGCATTAATTCCAGCATAGATCATCTTTTCTTTCTTGCAGTTGGAAAGAAAAAGGCTTGGATTTTCTGAGTCCTCAAATTAATACTGTCATTTAGATCTCTTAATTAAATATGAGATTCCTAGAAGGATGCCAATGTATATCAACATACATTTCTAAATAAAAGTATTAACTATCAGAAAAAATACTTACTACTTACTAAAACTTTTCTACCTATTTTCAATCATAATATCTCCCTTACAAGCTAAAGGGTGACATGATTACATGTGGATCTTGACTCCTTCCTTTCCAAAACATGTAAGATAAAAGAATCACAGCTGTAATACAAAACATGTGACATTACACAGACTGACAGTGTTTGGGGCTGTGACTCAAGAGATTTGTGCTGCTCTAGCAGTGGCACAAGCCAAGGCTGTTGTGGCCGAAACAGGGTGCAGGCAGCACAAAGCTGGTGAGGTGTGAATTAGTGGTGAAAAGTACCTATGTCTCCAAGTATCCATTCTCTGTGCAAGCTGTTGACAAAGCACATGGGTGCCTGAGAAGCCGACATCAGGAAGTCACTCACAGCTAAATTCATTATAAAGTAGTTTTGGGGAGTCCTCAGCTTCTTGTTGCTTAAAAACATGAGAAATACATAGTTTTAAAAAGACAAAGTGGAAAGTTATAAAGTTAACTTTGCTTACTAGCAAAAACAAACACTGTCCAGGTTGAAATCAATGGTTACTTGCAGTGAATCAATTGATAATCATCAGTCAATTACAGCTGTAGTCATTTCAAAATGATTGGAAAGACCAGGAGCCATAAAATAGATTGTTTCCTCTTCAAGCTAAGGAGAGTTTCAGCTGTCTTGATAAATATGGATTTGTTCAGAAGAGCAGTTCCCTAGGAGTGCTGTGATATTGATTGTGCCTTGTACTGTACATGAGGAACATCTGAAGAAAGTTAAAGAGCCAAAGGATTTGCTTCTGGTGATACTTTAAAAACTGCTGGTCCGAGGTGGTGTGTTGACACAGTTGGCCTGAAGATGTTGACACACCACCAGCTAAATGACCTTTTGCAAAGTGCTACAGCATGAGTAGAGCACACACAGAGATTTGGAGAAAGTGCTTTTGCTTATATATATCTCATAAGAGAGAATGAAACCTATCATGTTGCAGATGAACAGGCAACACTAAACACCACAACAAGGAGTGTGAAAGCAGAGGTCTCCAAGCAAAGCTTATCCAAGGAAAACAACTGAAACCTTTCTGATGTGCTTCGCAATATCAATATTTGCAGCTAACATTAATTCCTTTCCATGCTGATAAATACTGAAAAAGAAAGTGAGAAAACCATCTCAGTGCTGCTGCAATTCTAATAAATTCTAGGGTTTCATAACTGTCTGCAAAAACAAGGTAAGAGAGAGTGCAGAATTCATACATTCCCAGGTGCTAATCTGCCCATGCAGATATTCCTACTTTGACAATTTAATACTTTTATTACACCAGATAAACCACACACATTTCAAAAAAAAATACAGAGCTTGTGCTGCATTTTAAAAAGTCATGAAGGTACCTACAGTTGTGGGAATTTTCTCTAAATCACATTAGAAGCTGGTGATTCAAAATAACTAATTTATTTGTCTTAAACATTTAAGAATAGGAAATTAATGCTTGGTTCATAACCCCACTGGTGTGTCTAGCATTGTAAGGCCCTGCTGTATCACCATGCAAATGACAGCAAGCAGTGAGTGCAGAGGATTTTGAAATCCATCATCGCATTGTGGGACAGAGGGCAAATGTTTCCCTTTTCCATGAGATTTTTGCATACTCTAGCTGCAGTAGCTTTGGTTGCCTATTTCTCTGCCAAGAGAGCACACTAACTGACAGAAATCATATGATCTGCCTGAAGCAGGAAATACACTGGTGGCATGAGCTCATTTCATGTAGCAGATTGCCTTCTTGGTCCTTTCAGGACCACTAGGCTCCTGGGAAGAGTGTCACTGTTTGACAAGTATTTGTGCAAATGCTACAGGGTAAGTGAAGAAGTCTACAGCTGCAAGACTGTGGTTTCTATCATTAGAAGTGTTAAACCATTCTTTAAACTTTCAATTGGAAATTGTTTAGAGAACAATTTTTTTCTCATTTCATTTGATTCTTTAAACCATCAGGAATTTACACTGAGGATGTCAATGATGCACAAGGATATGTTTTCATCCATGTTAGGGTTGCCTTCTCCTCTCTTTCCCCCCACATTTGTTGCCATTAGATTTAACCCAAGTGGAAAGCAATACAGAAATCTGTACGTTAGCACAGGTGAAACTCAAGACCGCTCAGATCAACCACAAAAGGAATTTTTGTACCTGTAAAATGCATAGAGGACTAGGAGGTTTCCAATGATGCCAATGGAGCCAATAATGAGCACGCACGTTCCTACGGTGTAAAGAACATGGCCAGGGATCTCTGCCTTGGTCACAGTGTGTGGCTCGGTACTCATGGTCAAACCCTGAATGGAAAACACAGGAAAAGGAAAGGTTAGCCCATTTGGGACCCTTAGTCCATGGAACACATGCTCAGCTGTTGGCATTCACTTCCATAGCTCATGCAAATGAAATACACACTTTTGAGCTCTTCTCACATCCCCTGTAATCAAGTTTCCCTCAGGTAACTTTCATAATTTTGACAGTAGACATTTATCTTAAGAAAAGAGCAACAGAGAAAGCAGACTGGAAAAGATAACTAAGAAAGTGACGATGATGATGTGAAAAAGGCAAAGAAGCATGAGCATAAAACCCGTTCTGGGAAACTGCTGCACTCTGGGGCACAGAGCTGGCTGACAACAAAGACTGGCAGCAAGAAATAACTTGTCACAGTTTGTTTTTTTCAGGAACAATGATAACAAATCCCACACTTACAAAAATTAAATCCCCTCAGTCTCCCCAGGCTCACTGTACACTAACTTGGTGCTACAAAACCTGAGAATTCTCCAGGCAAAAGAGAGGAGATGAGAGGTATAATAGCAGCACTAGCATTGCCTGTGCAAGAAAACATACATTAAGTAGTCTTGACATCTCTTTCCCTGCCCTGTATCTTCAGCACATGAATAGGCTGCCTCTGTATGTTTTTTTTTAAATCAAATTCAGATTTATCACTGGCTACATTCAGCAGCAAGGCAGCCTACAGCTAATTCACTCAGCTCACATTAGCATTAGCAATGAGAAGAGTCCAAATTGCCTCATGGAGGTTCTTATTTACCAAGTTACAAGCAGCTAAGCCTCACACTTGCCATCAGACCTGGAGAGCTGAGTCAAAGGTGTGACACCTTGCCACAGCTGGGCACCTGCTTCACTTCACCCCCTTTCTCCACTGCACAGCTCAGCAATGTGTAGAGTGTGTGATAAGGCTGATTTTGGCCAGTGAGAGAGGAGTTGGGTGACAGAACAGGTTAATATGATAACTATGTGATGATAACCATTTGTAGTATTTAAGCAGCCATTTTTAAAATGATGAGTACACCCTTTCTTTCCCATTGCTACCTCCTAATCTCCCATATTGCTGCTTCTCCTTTCTGCCTTATATTCCTCACTCATCTGTCAAGTGCACACAGTACAGCTCCCTCCCTGTACAACAGTCCCAGCTGAGGGCATTATCCCCCCAGCTCTGCCACCCTCCTGGGGCATGCCCTGGGGAGGCTGCATTTGGCAATAGGGAGGGCACGGTGAAGTGCACTGCACACCCTGAGCACCAGCAGCAGGTCTGGGGCAGAAATGCTGGCAGCAAAGCTCCCTGGACTGAAGTGATGTAGTAAAAAGCACAAAAGCTATGGCTTCAAAGCAGGAACGTGCTTTCAAGCCTTCTCAGTCATCTGACAGACTCTTCCCTTGATAGGATGGCTACTGCCTATATGGCACTTCACCATACAGAGATCACATCACTGTAAAAGTAGGAAGAAATAGAAGAGAGCATCTGCTGGTGCTGGTTGCACCAGGGGGCCATGGCTGTTATTTCCAGTGCTTAGGCAGCAATAAAAAATGCCACCATGTGTAGGATTTACCCTTGAGAAAGGCCGTGTAAGAGCAGGCAAGGCACAGTGAGGTGGCCCAGCAAAGAAAGCAGGCTGTTTGGTGGCACCAGGCAGAGCCAGCACCATGCACTCAGAGAAGGGCTGCCTGAGCATGCAAGTAAAGCTTGGTAAAGCCTCTCCTTCTCTCTCAAACCTATTAATCTTAGCAGGGTATGTGTACTGAATTGCAACCCTGCCACATTTCTGGCAGCGCATACCAAAGCTAAACTGGGGAGAAGGAAAAAGGCTTCATTTTTTTCTTCCTTTCCAGCTTATTTGTTAGGAATGCCAAAGATTTGATTCTACCTAGACATTTATTATATAGAGGGCTATTATTTAAATGTAATTCAGGGCAAGTAGTACTTGCCTGTCATATGATTTATGTTTTACTTCAACATATGGGAATTCACTGTTGCAGAAATTCATTTGAGAAATGGACTATGAATTTCACACCCAAAGGTGTCTCACCTTATCTCTGTGCTGAAGAGAAGCTGACTTGAACATTTTGGCCTCGTTTACTCATTTGCGGGCGGTGAGCTGTGTCAAAAGCTGAAAAATATCTCACATGACACATTTGTTAACTCAGCTTACAGTTTGCTGGCAATACTGGATGAAATATAAACTATTGATGCTTACAGAGTGGAATCTGGAAAGTAATAAATAGCAGTGATTACACAGAGCCTTCCATCTCAGTGAGAAGTTAAAGTGGGAGATGTTTAGATTACACAAACTTTGGATCTTGCCCCCAGGGGAGCCCATGAAATACCATGGCCACTTCTGCTCCAATGTTAATAGCAGTCAGATAACTTTCAGATCTGAATGGAAAGACAGCTATTCATTCCCTCTGCTGGTGCTACCCTGAGAGAGCAGGATGTGGCAGGCATCCAAGCTGAATGAAATGGGACAAGCTGACAAAGACCGAGAGCCATTTATAACACTGTCCTTCGAATCTGAGAGGGAAAATGTGCACATCTATGTGTGTGTGTGCATAGATATATTTCAACAGAAAACCTCAACTTGGATGAAAAATAATTTCATTAAACTGGTGGAAAATTTCTAAATAAACTAGTACAAATCGTTAAGGAGAATATATACCTCATTTTACTTGCATAATGTCTTTCACCAATTTGGCATATTTTCACAATAGAAAAATTTAAATTTAAAGATTCAAATACTCTTAAGGTTGAGAATTTTAAATCTACTATGGTAAATAACTGCTGCTTTTCTAATACAGACCCATCTTCCACGCAGCATAACATCCAGCTGGAGGCAAGTAGCACTATGATCAAGGTTTTAGGATATTAATTAAATTTAGGTTTTTTCTCTTTTCCAACAGTGTCACCTCTGAGAAATTGGCCTTTTAGCAGTTTTAGTTAACAAGATAAATACTTGCCAATGTAAATATTTTACCATATAAAGATGAGAGCTAAAAACATAAAAAGAAATTACAAGCTTAGTGATGAGCTTTAAGGAGAAACTAGTTTTTGCATATCTTCTCAAAAGCTGTTACTACTCTATGCATTTCTTTTTTGTACTTTTAGTTTTTCACAACTAGTAAGAATAAAATGAAATTATAGGAGAATATTCCAGGTTACTATGAGTGTTTTAACCCAAGAAAACTCAAATAATTCTTACAAATCTTTTCAGATAACTTGGTAAGCAGGATGGCAGCTACATACAGCAGGCTGCATTCACTATAGACACTGATGAGTCTTACTGTGTTATGTCCATATTAGCCTCTCTTAGCACCAAAATTATGTATCAAATGGTCAGTGACAGCTGCCACAAATCAGCAAAAGTTTAGTTTGTATTGTGGGGAAGGTCCTGCCTTTTAGGCTTGGTAAAGCACAGATTTTGTATCCATCTTGTGTCAGTGAGATACTCCATCTCGTGTCACTGAGATATGAATTGCAATACTATGACTTTATACTTCAGCCTGATCACTTCTATTCTATTTACTCCAAATTTAGACCTCTTGAGAATGCAACTGAAAAAAACTTTAAAAAATTAAAAGATACATTGGGAGAAGTTCCCCTTCAGCCATTTCACACTGCTATGGTGATGTATAGCTGACCTGGGTTCAACACACCTATCTCAACTGTATTTATGGGTGCTCAGTATCATCACAGCCATGCAATGTAGAGTGAAAAGCCTGTTCTGTATAAGCCTCAGTCTTGCTCCTTCTCTTTAAGGATGTGATTTAACATAATGATAATGAAGGAAGGCATTGCATTTTACTCAATATATTGAATATTTAATGGATGAACTGAATTCTCAAGTGCTTATTTGAAATGAGTCCACTGGTTCATTTTTCCTCCAGACTTGCTTTGCCTCCCTCCATATTTTGGTCCTGGGACAGAATCCTGAGCACTCTGCTGAAGACACATCCATTTCCTGAGTGAGCATTTCAAAGGCACCATCCAGAATGACCTGATTGTTCAGGTCAAAAATCCAAATGCAAACAAGCGGCCCATGAAGATGCCAGTAATTACACCAGGGCCACCCTTCTGGCATACTTGCCAACCCTGTCCTCACTCTGACTCCTTCTGAATTAATGCTACAATCATTTGCATTTTGACTCTATGAGCTGTTGGAGGACCTGACAACTCACATAAATTATGATGTGGCCTTACCCTTACATATGAAGTGACTATAACATCAAAACACTGTCACCTACATGGCTGCTTGGAGGGCTTTCCTGGGAATGTAGCTAACAGATCTTCAGGCAAATGGACAGTAAACAATTAACAGTTGTCCCTCAACTATCTGGCAAAGGAAGCAGGCACCAGATAAAAAAATAAACTTTCTCCCATATTTCTCCCAAAATAAAGATGGAAAACATGAAACAGATGAGGAAAGTCATTCTAAGAAAGCTTTTGTAATTTGATTTTTAGTGATAAAATGATGGCTAAATAATTACAACCATCTGTTTCTGCTTTTCAGATGCTAAGATGAATAAATAAGACAAAATTAATTATACGCAGAAGAAAAAAAAATTGTTGTTAAAAAAGGAGGGCAAGGGCAAGTCCCCCTCAGAGGGTAGGGGTAGAAAATGGACTGAAATGGTTGTATGATTGGCATTAGGTGGATGTAAGATTATCCAAAGCTTTATTCACCCTCTAGTTTTGCTCATGGGTGCAAGCTCATCTTGTGGAAATGATTTACACTGAAATGAGCTTAAGGAAGGGCTTGCTTACATGGGGGATTAATGTGCACTAACAAGAGAATAAATTAACATAGCAGCCTCTCTGTGTTGAACTGCTCTGTAGATTCACAACGTAGAAGTTTGATTTGCTGTTCAAAATCTTGTCTATACCATTACACCTGAAAATTTTAAAGAAAAATACTAAACAATGTTAGCTGTGTTAGCTGACATGGGAGAAATTCAAGCGTGCTAGCTAGCAGATAGTACTTGCCAAGTTCCTTATAATTTCACTGATAGTCCATATAATCCAGGTAATTTCAGTATGAAGCACCATCTGGTTTGAAATTACAACAAAATTTGGTGTTTAATGGAATATCTTGTACTAGGAACTCTTGAAGCAACAAACAGAAGGTCAAAGCTGTGCAGAGACTATAGCAGAACTAGTGATCCTCAGACATTTTACAAAAGATGGAATACTTAGAATGAAGATTTTTGGAAAATATTGTTAATAACATTGGGCTTTTAAAAAAGCCCCAAACAAAATCAAGACAACAACTTTGCTTGTTCTGGATGACAGTACTGCATTCCAATACCATACAGTAAGGTCAGATTAATTTGGCCCTTAGAATGTCAAGTCAAATCGTGATCACCCACATGTGGAGAAGTTGCTTTCCTTATCAGCCTCTGGGTGACAGTCCTCTTCCACACTTGTTCCAGTCAGTTCACATGCCAAAGCCAGGAGCACTCAAACACACATTTACAGCGTGCATTTAATCAAAATGAAAACTGGTTTAGCAAATGGACTTCAGTGTGTGTGACTTCCATGCAGTCCATCCAAAAGTCATAAAGAAGAACAGGAACTGTCTGTGTATAACAGGGCAAGGAGCAAAGCCAGGCATCTGCCCCAGACCAGGCAAGTGCTCATGCAGACTGTCATTGTAAATTTTTGGGAAAACCTTGAGAATTTTTTTCCTACAATAAAGTACGTATCAAGTTGATTCCATTCCAGCAATTTGCTTCTGGGCTTCTGGCCAGTTGAAACAAAGCACTGGATTTCAGGACTCATTTGTATCCTTAAGATCTCATGTTTAGCACAGCCTCTGCTTTGATGAGATGCTTTCTTTCAGGCCCCTAATATCTGTACTTAAACTTCTTGTAAGCAATCTAATGAGGCATGGCAGCAATAAACATTGATGTCCTGTAAAAAACTCCAAAGAGAAAACCATCAAAACCTCATCAAGTTCTCAATACAAGAATAAATCAGATAAATACTTTAAAGCAGGCATACTCAGATTTTTACATATCCAGCCTAATGAATCAGTAAAAGCAATAGATATTAATAATTCATATGTTTTCTAAATTAATGATATTATATTAAAATGATAACAGAGCAATCAGTAGCAAGCAATGAGACTAAAAATAATTTAAGTTTTAATACCTGTCTGCTAGTTACAAAGCTCTCAAAGGGCATGTTTTCATCTCTCTGGAGACTGACTAAAAGAACTTTAAGATGTAAAGCCTATTCTGGAATGCACAGAGACATCTTCAGCTACACTGCTGAAATCAGTGATAAAAGACACGTTTGTTTGTCAGAGCACAAAAGAGAAAAAATCCAACCCCAAATATCAACCCAGCTGAAAAACAAACTTGTGATCCAGCTCGTGTGCTCTCTGCATGGCTTGGGCAGGGATTGGCAAACAAGAGGGATTACCCAATGTTCTACAAGTTTTTTTTTATGGAGCATGTCTGCACAGCCAGCCTTACTTTGTGGGAAAGACCTGGCAAATAACTAGCACTTGGTTTCCTCTCCTGAATCCGTGCCACTAGAATGAAACCTTGAGGCAATGGACCTTAATTTCAAGACCTGAAAATTTTAAGCTAAGGTACCAAAGGCATGTTTCCTGAGAACATTTCTGTCCCAGTATTAGTGCACTTGTATAATCCAGAAAGATAACAGTAATGAGGCCTTCACAACATTTTCCTCTACAGAAACTTTATGTTCTATTTAAATGCATCCAGTTCTAGTCGTAAACATAAAAGAACCAAATTCTACCATGAGTAACAAAATTTTGAAAAATAAGCAAACAGAAACCCACTACCAGAAGCTGCTCACACTCAATTGAGTTGGGGGCTCAGTCCATCTTTCCCCTGTCATCTCTCACAGGCCAGCGCAGACAATTCCTTAATGTGATCCCTGAGACACTCACCATATTGTCCCCTTGGCCATAAATGACATCAAAACTATCTGATGCTCTGTCCAAATGCACCTCAAATCCCAACCCAAGCTGTACACGCTCGGGCAGGCAGCACACTGAACAAATCTAATCAATGCTGACACTGCATCAAAATTAGCTGGACTATCACAGTTCAGTGCATATTTGTTTGGCCACCAGGGAACAGATGACTGCTAGCACAATGCAACAACAAAGCAGCAGGCAGAAATCTCAGGACATATATATATTTTATAGCCTTGGAGCATGTTAGTTAAAACATGGGTGGTCAGAACATGATATGCTGGTCAAGTCCTTCAATAAATATAAGAAATTTAGCAGTCATCATCAGGGAGAAGCTACAGCAAATATTTGTTTCAATCTTATTATGTAGCATATTTTCATACATTATTTTTCTCCTTCTGAGCATCCTGCTGCTAACTGGAGTTCTTTAATAATCACACAAAGTTCACCTAAAAAAGAAATCTCATTGTTCTTTGCTTGCCACCTGAGGGTGAGAGTGTTTTGACCTCACTTGGCTCTGTAACCCTTGGGGATAACTTGGGCTCTTCACCTGAGCTTATCTCCCTCCTCTGCCTCTTTTGAGCTCTTGTATCTCATCCTGCTCTGTTTCATCCCATCCTATCTCAGCATCAACAGATGATTACTGTTCCCATTTCATCAGCCACAGATGCCTCATACCAGGATGCTGCTGCTGCAGCCTGCCCACCACATGTCAAAAGCCATTTGATCAGCTGCCACTGCTGACAAGGCAATGCCACAGCACCAATGGTCAGCCTGGAACAATCCCTCTCCCACTCCATCAGCCCCAGCAGCACGAGCTCAGCTCCCACGTGAGGCTCACGTTACTGGATTTACAGAAGTACATGGTGAAACATCTGCCTGTCCACAGCTGTTGGCAACACACTGAAATTCTGATCTCTACCAGTGGTTTCTGAGCTCTGCTCAGAGGTTTCAACATGAACTCTGGCTTTTGGACAGCTGGATTTTTATATTTTAATTTTAAAAAATAAAATTTCTTCCTTACTATTGACAGTTGAAAGCACATCCTTCACCAGCCACCTCTGGCCTTATGCACCTTGTCTGGATGTTAGCAGTCTTTTCATTCCACTGCTCAGCTTCTTGGGGAGACCCCCTCAACTGCTACTGGAAGATTTGTGCATGGAAACTGGTCTGACAAAAGTGCCCTGCAGTTTAAAATGATCCCATGAAACATGGTGCTTATTTTTAAGGACCGTGGAAAAAAATCCCATCAGCTGACATTGACTTTTCAAAGGCTGATTACAAAATGAAAGGACATCCCAATAAATCAGCTAAGACAAGATGTTAACAACTTTTATTAATCCTGTATGGTGTTTCTAATACTATTTTTTAAAATACAAACTGCTGACAATTTTCACCAATGTGGTCATTTGGCTCCTGTTGGATTCTCTGCTCTAGAATTCTTCTATCACCTATGAAGAATTGTGGTGAATGATGAAGGAAATACAATACTATAATAATAGTAGAATTACACTTCTCAGCTACATTACAATGAAGCTTTTTAACAATTTTTACTAGCTATGCATAAAGAACTGTAGATTTCCCTCTCTACTTTTTACTATCTGTAAAAACCCATTTCTTCTTCTTCTGCAGGAAATATTCTTAGCTGAAGGTCTGAAACCAGAGACATTCTTCACCAACCAGGGTAATTTCTATACTTCAAAAAGAAATTTTGGTCATGGGTGGCATGGGTGAGAGTGGAAGGCAACCCAACTTCTTAATGCCATTTGGTCATTCTATCGTGTACATTTGGGAACATGAAATCTGCTAAAAGTAGTCAGACCCGAGCCCCACATCTCCTGTGTCTCACACCTGGCAGTCTGGCAACAGATGCTTTTAAGAGGAAGAACATGGGGAATAGAGCAAGTGAACACTCTCAATCTGCTAACTTCAAGCACATGTATGATATTAGTACAAACACTGTAGCATTCAGTTTCTGTTTAGATCAAAGAATTGTCTGATCACTCTAAGCTGAGGATTATTCCATATTACATCTGCTTATGTCTGTTTAATATCCCTCTGTGCATGGAAGGTGGAGTGTGCAGAAGGCAGAGCCAGACGCTTCCCAGAGGTGCACAGGGAAAGAACATAAAGAATGTCAAAATGCTGAAGTGACCTGTGCTTGTCAAGTGCTTCCACCTGCTCCAACCACCCTTCCAACATAAAATATTCCATAATGTCAGCAATAAAACCTTCAAAATTCACAGTTAATAGATAAGGGTTAAAGCCATAAGTGAAATAAAATATGATTTCAATTACTTGAGGACATGTATTCTGTCTCAGTAAATTGAAAATCTTCCTACCTACCTTCTGTTACTTTCACAGGAAACTGGGGACATAAAGAGCCAAGTGAACCTAAATGCTGTTTTACACCAGAGACTTTAGATGCTTTCAATTGATAATCTCTGCCTTTTCAATATTTCTTGCATGGAGAGGCTGCTCCACTTCATTTAAGTGCTCCACTTCATTTGCAACTCTTTTTGCTACTGTGCCTTTAAATCCCACATTAAAAGAATGATTTCCAGAGGTCTTAGGCACTTCACACCTATTGATTGCACTGCTGGCAAAACACCTACTGCTTTCCTGAGGTGCTGAAAACACTCCCTGGTGTTTATCTGCACTGTTAGGTGCCTAAGCATCACAAAAATCCACCTTTAAGGTGTTTTATGATTAATTTTAGAGACTCTAACTGGATCACTTATACAATCTTAAGTCCAATGGCCTAATGCATTTTAGTCTGACAAATTCCCCCTGGACACTCAGCATAAAGCATCTAGCCACCACAGGTAACGGAGATAATCAAGATGACTGGGAAGAGAGAGTTGCTACTGGGTGAAATATGTTCAAGGAGACCAATCTCAGCATCAAAAGGCAAATCTTTATTCCCACATGAAACCTTCTGGCAGTAGTACAACCACCCTTAACTCTCTAAAACAAGAGTAAAACAAACTCTCATCCAGGAAGGAGGTTGTTGCTCTTCAAGTCCTATAGAGGCTGAAGAACTTACACATTTCTTGTGGATTAAGCATTGCTAAAGGAAGAGAGACCAATGTCTCCAAATGAACAAGTGAAACTGGCTGCTCCACTTACAATTAGAAATCTACTGCAGCACTGCAGACATTTCAAAGATTGAAGCAACACTTGCAAACTAATACAAAACAGAAATATGAGCATAGAGATAAATTACAGCAAACAAAAGACTTTTAGATTTCTAAAGCACTAAACTAACAAAGCATAAATTGTCACATTTGATGGAAATAGGTGTGCATTGTATAAGTAATGTCTGTATCTCAGAAAATCATCTCATGGCAGTGCTTATCCTGGGAGAAGAAACTATATCTTACACAAAAGCAAGCAACTTTGGTTTGGAGAAGCATCAAGACAATTTTGATTTAATGGTGAAGGAAGCTTCATCCTTTCCCTCTGCACTGCACTGACTAACCCACTGAAAATAAGGATGATGCATTTATTGTAATGTAGTCCCTTGTTTTAATTCTACAATCCACTTTTCATGACTCTACAAAAACTAACAAAAATTTTAGCACATCTATGTTAGGAAACACCATCTTCCTCTCACCCTCATGATAATCTCTGGATATGGGGTAGATTTTGAAGCATCTCCTACATTGCCTCTGCAATATCAGCTTGGAATCAGGATGAAGTACCAGAACAGAAAATCTCAGCACAAGGCAGCTCCCTTTTCTGAGTTAAGAAGATAAGTGTCATTTACAGAAAAGAACATTTATGTTAAAAAACATATAAAAAACTTTATGTTAAAAAGCATATAAAAATGCCAGCAAAGTTATGCGCATCAGAGAATCTCAAAAAACAAACAGAAGTCTAACAAAGCACTGTGTCTGTCTCAAGACATGTCCATACTAGATTTGAGTTCACACTGGACCTTCCTTTGTCAACCCAACTCTGGAAAAGCATTGCATCAAAAAGCATCTCTCAATGCAAAAACAGCTAAAGGATCAATTTGCCCACAACAGCTGCAGGAGTAAGAGAGATATTCAACTTTTACTCCAGGAGTAAAAGCCCACTGAACAAAAATAGTTACTATTAGTTGCAAAATTGCATTGAACTTCAGCAAAAGTTTGTTGCTATTAGTTTTGTGGTATCAAACACTGAGCTAATGTCAGAGTGCAAAGCAATTTAACAACTACTGATTCTAAATACAAAATATTTCTGCTACAAATGGGTTATTTAAAATTTTTAAGCATTACCCAGGACATCATCAGACTGCTACATCCTGTGCTGTGGAGGAGGGATGGCAAACACTGCAGATCTTGCAGCCCTCCAGCATTTCAGCCATGCTGCCTTCCCTCACCAGCTGCTTGAGGAGTAACTGACTGGCACTTACCTACAGCTGTGCCACTGGAGCTTTCCAAAGTGCCAGCACTGACCCACTAAGAGTCTCCCTGGTGCTCCTGAAGTCACCTTCATTTGCTATCACTCAGCTGGGGTGCAATGGTCTCTGCAGCACCACGGAGGGTGGGACCTCTAATGACAGCAACTGCACGGGGACAACAACACTGCACGTTTCTAAGCCATGCTGACCCTTTCCCTATCATAGTAAAGTCAATTACATCATTCGAGTACTTGCACGAGTTTCAGTACAGAAATTGTAGCAAAAGATAACAGGTGTATAAGAAAGTATGCATATTTTTCTTTCTCAACAAAAGGCAAGTAATTTATTGAGCACTACATTGTTGGTTGCAGAAAGTTCAATTAAAGTACTTTGTCCTTTTTAAAATTCAAACCCAAACAAATTTCCTTCTCACTTGAGATCAATTTCTTTTTTAGGCATTGCTAACTTTGCAAAGCACAAAGTGAGCACTTTCCTGTTGCTTTAGGAGGTTTAGATTAACTGGAGGTGTTTAAATGTTGCCCTTTATATCATGCAGCCAGCAAGGGCTTGGTTTCACCTACTCAGTCATTTCACTGGCAGCACAGCTGTGCTGATGGCAGTCGGTCCAGAGGGATCAGCAAAAATTATGACAGTCCATCTCCCTATTTCTTGGGCATTCTGCTTAGGGTATGTTTAAACTTTGCAAATGCTGTCAGCTGAAGCTGCTGATACCATCACCCCGTGTGGCTGGGCTGTTGTCAGCAGGATCAGCTGCTGACTCCCAGCTCAGCCCTCACTGTAACAGGCTGGCCCAGGCACACAGGCTGATCCAGCTGCACAGCAGCCCCAGGCTGCATCCTTGAACCGTGCCCTGCATTCTGCATGTGCCCCATCACATGTTCAGGCACTGACTGCCATCTGCACCAGGCACTTCTGACTGCTGACTTATTTACCTGCCAAGCACGCTTTCAAGTCCCAGTGCCTACCAAAGCTGCGTGTGAAGTCTGAGTAATATCTTGTTATTTAAACCTTTCCTAGGGTGGTTGTCCTCATCACAGAATGTATAAAGAGTGTCTAGCAGCCTGCAACCAATTTATGCAAGTCAGCCTGGTGCTTTCTCTCAGCTGCATTATGAGTAGCTACTTAAATTCCCTTGCACCTATACACTAAGATTTCCTGCTTTTCAGGACTGAGAGAGTTTGACTTGTACTGCAGCTGCAATGTCTTGCAACTCCATGCTTCTATTAAGTTTGAATAACTTTGAAATTCTCTTGGATACATTGATACCAAAGGCTGAATCATCTCATGCAGCAACACTGCTTTCTCATGCCCTGGGGGTTTCGGAGTGTGACCAGCCTCGATTAACCACCTGCAACAATATGCAGACACACGTCTCTACCCTGGGTCCTGTTTGTGCACTGAATTCTGCTTCCCAATTGCTTGGCCAGGGCCTGCTGGACTAAGCAGATCATCTTCAGCAGCCACCCTCTCTCTCCAGGCTGGCACCTCAGGGCATTGGAAACACAGGACATCCTAAGGGAGGATAATTTGCAACCTTTCAAGGCAGCCAAACAAAGTCAACCAAATTTCAACTTCAGATCCCTTGATCAACTTACTTAGTTGCATATACACATGATTTTGCACAGCTAAGTTTGTGGCAAGAGAAGGCAATACAGGATGTGAAGTAGTTGAACCTTTGGTGAGTATATAATGACGGGGAACCAAACTTGGATTTCCTCAGAAACTTTAGAGAAAATTTAACAGCAAAAAGGGTCACTGCAGTAAAGAAGGGATTAAAAAGACCAACTGAAAATTAAGACCTTTAGCAGTGCCAGACCATAATATTGGTAAATAATTTAGAGATATGAGTTATATACTCAAATTCCTTTTCATTTGCCACTTTTATTTATTACTTTAAATGACTCTGTAAAAAGCTTGCTCCAACTTTTTGTCTCACTTATTCCAGGACCTGTTGCAATGAAACAAAATCCACAGCTTCCCTCCCAGCTGGAGTTTGTCCCACAGCATTCTCATAACTTTTTCTCTTCCACTCTCCAGACTAGAAACAAATATTCTTCATAGACTTCTTTGAATGCCAGAGCTGGGTTGGCTAATAAAACTAAGTCCACACAAGTTAGCAAAGATTTAGCAGTGAATCTTCTGTACTAAAATCTCTACAAAATATTGTAATGATATAAGGTCAGGGTATACTGGGATAGGGCTGTATGAGGACAGAGCTACACAAATTCTTTATATTTAGCTTGCTGACTTATCTCAGTCTTCTGCCTCAAATCATCATAACTAATTTTTAATGCACAACAAAATCCTCTTTTCATTATGAACATCTTCAAATAATCCTAGCTTAATGTATAAACTATTGACAAGCCTTTCTACAGCACTTCATTTAGGTCACTTTACATTCTATTAATATGTTCCACAAAAGGATAACAGCTCTGAAATCTGCTTTAGGACTTCATTCATATTTCCTTTTTCATGAAAATGTTCCTGCTATTATGGATCAGATCCAATAAGGTTTAATCAGTCAGCTCTTGATGATGCAACAAATACCATCGTAAGCAACCTCCTGCTACACCAACCCCTTGCACAACCACTTCTCCCATCAGCCGAGACTACAAATCAGTCCTAAAAATCTAAACAAAACAGCACAAAGAAAATAGATACACATACACACACAGAAAATAAACATCAAAATTCACATTAAAACAACTTCAGTGAGATTTTCTTATTAAAGAAGAAGCAATCCATTTAAACTATTCCTTAGAAAACGAAGCAGAAGAGAAATGCTCCCTTCCCTCCTCCCTGCCCAGCTCCCACTTCCTGAAGCCTTCCTCCTGGCACGTACTTTTCGGGTTCAGCCGAAAGCATTTCCCTCCCCTCCGCACATCTGCTCTGTGCAGGGCTGCCGAGCTGCGACTCATCCTGAGGAGCGCTGGAAATCCCAGGCTTTAAAAAGCCGCTCGCAAGCCCCTCCTGGGCTGCCAGGCTGCCAGCTCCCGCAGCGATCGAAGCGCAGCATCGCCCCCAGCAAGCCACACGACCCGTCAGTCACCCTCACTGGCCACACCACCGCTGCTCCAAGTGCAAACAGATGACTTGAAACAAACAAATAAACAAACCCCATCCACACCCAAATACCTCACAATTCAAAAAATAATACATATATATATATACATACACTCATACACATACACACATATATATATTTGTGCGTGTATATATATGTATATATGTGTATATGTGTGTATATATACATATATTTCTAAAAGTGTGTATATATATATGTATATACATGTGTGTGTGTGTGTATATATACATATATTTCTAAAAGGATGGGCACCCAGAGGAGCTCGTTTCCAGGGCAGCCCAGCTGGCTGTCCCTGCCCAGCCCATCCTGGCAGCACTGCAGTCCCTGTGGTGCCACCACCGAGGCTGGGCACCCTTTGAGAGTCAGTCCCTGAGGCTGTGCCTGCTGCCCTGCAGTCCCAGGCAGGCAGCCTGGGATGGAGGGCACTGCCTGGGATTTCCTCCTGTGCCAACTCATGCCCCTGGCCTCTTATGGTTATGCTGGAAGGAGTGTGGCTTTGCCTTCCCTGGAGCCCCTCTTTAGGTGGCTGGAAACAGCAGCTGGGCACCCCCCAACACCCCCCTTCCCCCAGCCTCTACTGGCTGGCCAAACCTGGCTCCAGCTTTCCCTTTGCAAAGCCTTCCCTGTGCTCCATCCCCATGGCCCATGAGCCCCCTTGGCCAGGTTAGGGTGGCTCTGCCCTGCTGCACAGGTGAGCAGCAACATGCCTAAGCCATAGCTGGGTTTCTTGCAGGGATGTCAAGAAGCAAGGTATGAAACAGAACCACTTCCCTGCAACTCAGCCTGCAGTTACCAAAGCTTCATTTGCAGAATTATGCCTTAACATTCAAGCATTTCCTATCACAGAGGTGCTTGAATAGCCACAGAAAGTTTAGCGAGCAGCAGTGAATGGGTCACAGGAATTTCTTACCTCACAGCAACTTGTTGGTGTCATGGTGGTAAAGCTAAGCATTTCAGAGGCACTGGAACATGATGCAAAGAGCAGGGATCTGATGTCAGGCATGCTCTTTGAGAACTCCTCTCTTGCACTCTGGCCAGAAAGACATCAGAAAAAAGTAGTTACATTTCTATCCCTATATAATTTTTATTTTCAATATATTAATATTTTCCACATACTTGGTTTCAGTGGCTTTTAAAAGGGGAATGGAAAGGATGTGTGAGAATGAGTTTTGTCTGAAAAAGAAAAGATCCAAAGTAGTAGAGAAAGGAGGTAGAAACTACAACTTAAGCAAAGTTCAAGCAACTTACATGCCCCCTCCATTTAGGGCACAGCTCCTCAGGAGAATCTTAAAACCGTTTCTGCCCACAGATTAACCCTTTGAACTGATGATTTTAAAGATAGTTGAAACTGAACTACAGATATAAAACTTACAAGAATGGTGAACATATACCACATGGATAATCTGCAAATGCTGGAGAACACTGCTGAAATCCCTAGACTGGAGGCCTAGATTTCACAACAAAGTTTACTTTGGCATTTAATAGCCCAAAGACAAGATGAATATGCTGGACCATAATGGACAGTCAGCCAGAAAAAAAACCCCAAATCTATTTGGTGAAAACACAGTATAGTGTTATGCATTGCATTATTGCATTATAAAATGGTGTCATTGTCATGCATAATTTAGACACCAGTACTGTTTGTTGGTCATTATTACTTCATCCTTGGGTTTCATTCCCTCCTGAACCACCTTGCTTCCATTCAATAATTTGACCTGAGAGGCTCTCCTTCCCTGCTCTGAAGATACCCTGTTGTTAGCTGCTGTCTTTCAGTCAGTTGTACATTGGTATCTGGATGCTTTACCTTTTAGGTGCACCTCTTGACCTGATCCCTGTGATCTGCTGGCTGTAGATCTGTTTGGGAGTGAACTTCACTTCTTTCCAAAACCTTATACGCTCCAAGTTCAAATCCACCAAGTGACACATACATTCAATATTGTTATAGTTACATTTTTTGGTTACCTTACAACTTTTTCCATAAATATTACCTTTCAGAGGAAAAGCTATACACAATATTGGAGCTACTATATACATTAGTGATAGTTTTAGAACCTGATGATTTATAATTTGTTGGCTAATATTGTTTCTTATCTCCAATGTGGTTTAAATTTTCTGTAAGGCAACAGAGATCACACAAGAAATTATCTAACCCTATTATCTATCTAACCCTACTATCTATATTATCTATTCCCATATATCTATTATCATGCCCTCTAACATGCACAGGAGGGTTCCCTTTTTTCCTTTCCTTACAGAAGTAAGTAAAATACTAGAAATGCCACTCTCTGAAACCTGAGACCTGAAAAACTGCTCAGATGTGCTTCCTGAGGAACTGCTTTCTTTGCTCATTTTTTTCACTCCCATGTCTGCAAGCCAGAGCTGAAACTTCTCTGAGGACAAGCCAACTACATGCAATAACTCACATAGCTGGATCAAACTGAACCCTATCTTCTGTGAGATATTCTGATTAAAGCTAAGAATTGGATGCCAAAGGAAAAGTTATATGCCAACTAAAGCAAACTTCTTCACATTTCAGATTTGTTTAGACTGACAGGTTCTTGATTGACAATTTAAGTTGGCTCCATGAATGACAGTGTTTAGGTACAACTAAACCTCCAGCCAGGGGATTACTGAATTCCTGTCCCACACATCTCTCTTTCCTGCTCTCACATCAAGATTAGTACTTCATTAGGCCTTTCTAGTTCAACTGTTTGTAATTAATGCTAGGACATAGGAAAATACAGCAAACCAATCAAGTGAGTACAACCAGACAAAGTGTTTGGACTCACTGGGCTTCATGAACTTCACTTGCATGCTTAAACTCATTGTGTGTTTAAATAAAACCACTTAAAAATCAGTGTCTTAAAACTAGTCACAGAAAACAGATTGCTCAAGTAACTGGAGAAAGAGGTAAGGGAAATAACTGCCAAACAAAAGGTCAGATAAAATGCCTGAGACACATTCAAGATCCAGGCACTAAGTGGTAGCAGTTCTGTGTGCAGATTTACAGGAACCAACCAAACATTGAACAAAATGCAGGAAAGAAGTATCCGTGGTTGTTTGGGGGTTTTTTTAAGGAAAACAGAGCAGAGTGATTTTGGACGAGTAATAGCACTTTACATTTCTATGACACCTTTCATCCCTCAGACTCCCAATGCAGTTGGCAAATTTAACAAATTGAAGGACCTTGTCCTCTGTACACTGGAATCATTTTATCTGTCACCAAAGACATCCCTGGTGGAGCAAAAAGCAGTATCTTTTTAACAGGTTAGATCTATTGTGACAAACACCACACCTCAGCAAAGCCACAGGGAGAGGATAATTGTCAACAGCTGGAATTAGTGCTGAATCCTGGATTAATCAGTTGTTAGAAGAAGTTTGCTAGTATTTCTCCAGTTACCACTGGTGATGATGACTTTACCACAGATCTTGCAGAGCTGCCATGCCCAGGGCAGGCTGTCTCATGACCCAGCTCCCCTGGGCACCTGCCTCAGCATGAGATGCCTTCACATGCCACAGTCCCTCTCCTTGCAACACTTGGGTGTTATATTCACCAGACAGAGTGAGAGCAGAGAGGGACTGTAAACATCCAGGCACGAAAACAGACCCAGTGGTCAATCAAGAGATGTTGCACACTGAGAAATGTGGAATCGTAGAATAGTTCAGGTTTGAAGAGACCTTTAGAGGTGCAATTAGCAGGGACATCTTCAACTAGATCAGAGAGAGCCCCTTGAATGTTTCCAGGTCATTCATCACCTCTCTGGGAAACCTGTTCTAGTGCTTTACCAACTTTCATCACAAAAACTTTTTTCTTATATGTAATCTACACCAATCACCTTTTAATTGATTTAAACAGTCAATTTTGATCTAAGCCAAGGCCATCTTTCCTTCATTGCAGCTGTATTTCTGGAAACACAGAAAGTGTCAAAGGTGTTTCACACACAACAGACTGTCCATATATGCTGCTTCCTAAGGCACGTGGGAATGACAACAGCCTGACCAGCTCCTTGGAAGTCTCTGAACACTGAGATTAGCAAAGCAGGCTAAATTCAGTTACAGACTCCTATGTATAATGGCAAAAGGAGCAGAATTGCACTGAAAAGCTCCTCCAGGCTTCAGATTCAGTGGGATGGGAGTGAGCTTCACATTCCCCCTTGTCTCACAGTCACATCAGGGATCTCAGCCCTCCTTCTGTCCACTAATGGCTGCTGATGATACACTTATGGCTACTGATGATCACTGAAGAGCAAAAAACAAGGTGAGTTCCGCATGATTATTAAAAAACTATAAACAAAACAACAAAAACTGGAAGAAAGAAAAAAGTTCAATGAAAACTAAACACATGGCCAGTGAACCTGTACATTCTAGCTTTAAAAAGAAAAGAAATAACATAGAAATCCCTTTCCAGATGTGCTGTTGGACCAAAAGACTGTCAAAGCCTCATGGGTAATCCACAGTCACATGTTCATTTTGGGATGTTTGGAAATGTGTTTTGAGCTGTCAAATAACCAACAGTGAAATAAAAAGTGGGAAAATAATCATGTGCCAAGGAGAAAAATGGATTTATGCAACAGTTCATATTTTTCACTGTTTTAAAAATAGCCAGAAAGTTGATCCAGGAATTATTCTTGGGACTGTTATAAGCTGCTGTGCAAACACTCAATGCCATCCTGCTGAGCTTCTGACAAGTCTAAAAAGTCTCACATATTTCACATGGCAGCTGAAATATTTTAATTGCAAAGAAAAACAAAGTGTTAGCATGGATCAGGCCAGCTGAGTGTGAATGAATCAACTGTAGAAACTTTAGGGCTTGGAAAAACTCAAGAATCTCCTTGGTCAAGTGCTTCTCAGGTAGTGCTTCTCAAATACTGAACTTCTACAGTATAATCTAAGCTTTAGGATATGAATGCAGTCAGTTAACATCAAGGTATGGGTTAGACTTAATCACAGAATTAGAATGCAAATCTCTCAGTTGCAGTTTTTGGGGAACAAAAAAGACCCAACAATGCTTATCTAGGACACATCTTTTGCACAGGTCACTCCCTAGCAAAAATGTAAACCTGTACAAGCTTGACTGTTTACTTCTCCTCCCCCACTAACAGAGCATATGCCAATGGCAGTGATTAACTGGGCATTTCTCTTTTCTTTCTCCTTCACCTCTGCCAAGCCTAGAGAAGTTTTGCTTGCTTTCATTCTGAGAGTGAGAAGCTGAAGGTACCTGAGGTGGTGGTTCCTGCATGAACAGGGGCTTCAGCATAATTCCTACCCGCTTCTCTCACTGAGGCTGATATCTCTCCTATTGCCTTTTTCCACCAGCAGCAATGAGTTACCAGGACTCAGACACAACTTTTCACCCCAGGCTTACCCTTATCCAGGGTCCTTCACGTGGAAAGAACAACCCAGTCGAGATCCACACCCAATCTCATTCCTCAGTTGAAGACATTCATTTTCTCAGGTACAGCAAAGGATTTTTAGCCATGGTTTATCACCTTCACGGCCCTTGAAGCTCCTGCCTCTCAAGTAGAGAGTCCTTGGCATCAAGGCACAGCCAAGGAATGTTATCTCTGCTGGAGACACAAAATGGCAGGGGAAGAAATGCAACTGTCAAATGACCTAAGGGAGGAATTCAACTGCATAATGCTCTGGGGAGACACTCACCTTGGGCACAGAGATCTGAGCTCTTATTTACCACTCCTAGCACTGCTGTGTGCCCTCTGGAAAGGCTCTTTGAACTGGAATGGAAATAGACCTGTCTTAGAACTGGGATCTCAGATTAACATTTTGCTACACCACCAATACTGTAAACTTACTCAAAATACAATCTCTTTTACTTTCAACAGTCAGTTTAAAAACACTTTTCATCTTACCAGTGTTTTCCACAGGAATGACATTCTGACTTTTTAGTAACTCACAAGTTTTTTTTCTGGCCTCATTCAATCACAGAATTTTCTCCAACAGCTCATGGAAAAACCCTAAAAGTCACAACTTTTGCTGTCAAAGTCATGGCAGTGACAGTCACACAGATTTTGTTGTTGTTTTGTTATCTTCTATATTGAAGTTTTCCCATTTCTGGTCAAAGGTGACTTATTCCTATAAATAGAAACATTTTCACACTTTAAATGCTTAAAACAAAATCCTTTTGTGTAAAAAGCCAGCCTGGAGGATTTCATCCTGGCAGCTGAATGAATCAGTCCTATCAATGCTTAGACAAATAATGAGGTTAAAAAAAGAACCCCAAATTTGGTATTGGCTCCCTATTTCAGACATTCTTTTTAGAAGAGACACCAAAACAAAGAAGCCATTATAGGTCTTCAGTTCCTATATGAGAAAGGATGGAAGAATATACTTGGATGTAAAGCAGCTATGACCCACATGTCCTTGAGGAGCCAGAGGGACAACTGCTCCAATCCAGAAGGAATACACGTTAGGCAATAGCTGTGCTACTGTCCTGAACACTTAGCAGAAAGTGCTGTGCCCTGTTAAGTGCTGGCTCCAGGGGCTCCAGCCCAGCGCCTGACATGGCTCTGATGGTCCCTGCTGACACAGTGACCGGGGCTCTGTGTGTGCTCTGGGTGATGCTCTGCCCTGTTCCAGCCATGGCACTTTGCAGAGCACAGTGAGGGAAGCATGTGCGGCGTGACCTTCCTGAGCTCAGCCCTGCCCTCACCCTTTCAGTCATCAGACACCTGTTCCAGCTCTACAGGAACCTTCAGGGTGATCCATTCCCACCAGCCACCTCCTAAACCAGGAGAATTAAAATCCAGGTTCCACTGAAATTAGATGGCAATGTGTTTCAGATCTCAGAAACTTCTCAGGATGCAAAAAACCCCCATAATTTCTTCAGTCATTTCAGGCCAAATAATCCTGTGGTTTGAATTGCCCCTCAGATGACATCACCCTAAAGCACTGGCTGAACCAGAAGAAAAACTAAATTTAAACTACAAACTAGTTTAAAAATTTGGCTTGAGTCTTGACTTGAATATCCTCAAGACTCGGACAAATAGCAAAACCATTGCTGATTCTTACCTCAGAAAACAGAAGCAATTCCAGTAACTGAATTAGATGTGTAGTAGTACATTCATCCTGAGGTTAGAAGAAACTTGAATCTCATCGCTGCTAGAAAAAGAAGCCATCATTAATACCTTCTGGATGATAATCTCACATGTGAATCTGAGACTGGTTTTCAAATGCAAGTGCTAAAAGGAAAATAAACACAAATTGTCTAATCTTTCTTTCAAATGGGATCTTCTCTGACTTTTTATCTTCAAAAATTTCAATTCTGCTCCAGAAAAAAAGAAGGAAACGCTATTTGAAAGCAGTACCTCAGAAAAATATTTCATACTTACATTCACTGGGTTTTTCTCCAGAAGAAAGAACAGAAAAACCTGTTAATAAAAACCCTGTTCTTCCCTTCACCAAACATTCTCTGGTCTAAAATTCCCTCTCTTTCAGACTGAGATAATTTCTCGGCTTTCCTGGTCTAATGCCACGTGAGTTCCTGTAATCCCTCTCCCATCTGGTACAGAAGTCATCAGGAGGCACTTACATTCCTCATCAAAACAAGTATTATTAAAAAAACCTCACCACTTCACTAAAATGAAACATTTCAGACAAAACCCCTTTGCCTGAGAGCAGGGCATACAAATGAGGAGACTTGATGAGCACCACAGAAGAAGCTGGAGAGGCACTCAGGAGTCTGGGCTTCTTCAACCACGTGGTGTCCCCCTTCCCTTTTCAACAGGTACTCCCACAAGTAGCTTCATTCCCACACTTCTCACAGAAACCATAACACAAATCACAAATGTACATGTTTCCTGAAAAGGAAACAAAGTTTTGCTTGGTCTAGAAACCATTAACAAAGAAAGCTTTGAAATCAGGTGTTTTGGTTATTTTTCCCCCAAAAAAGAGTGATAGCCAGAAGGTAAAAACAACAGTCTGCTCTAGGGACTTCCAGGAATGGACATTTTTCCCCAAAGCTTCTGCCTAAAACTGCAGGGCAGAGAATCAGATAGAATAAGATATTAAAACAGCAGGGTAAAAGGACATTTTTGTCAGGTGAACTGCATAGGGCACCTTAAAGGACCATTTAATGTTTGATTGAAAGAGGTTTTGAATTTCTCCTAAACACTTTAAATAGAGTAGGTTGTTTTGGGTTTTTTTTAAACCATAATTTTATTTAGAAATACTACAGTAAATTTTGCATTAGAACTATAGACAGATCAGATCACACACTCTCAACTTCTCAGAGTGCCTGCATCCACGTGCACACATGCACACACTTTGATAAAAAATTGATTTAAGTCAAAAAATATTTCCTAATATAGGGAACAGTTCTCACTGCTGAAGTTAACTGTACCATTACTGATCATTTATTATAGCAGCTACAATTTTGAACTCTCCATCCAACTTCTCAGCTCAGGGGAAGGCTGGCCTACAGAAAAAAAACCCCACTTTTTCATTCTTTCAGAAGCATAAAGGGGTGTTAGATTGCAAAGTAAGCTTTGCCACAGTTAAACTCATGAAATATAGCTGCATATTACAACAGATAAACAGTATTAAATAAATTCTTGAGTTTCCTTATTCTTGTTAAGCTTTTCCCAATAGTCCCAAGTATTCTCCCCACCTTTATCCCAAATGACACAAAGAATAGGAACTAATGTTTCTTTGTCAGAGCTACATTCTGGTAACAAGGAACATTACTTTGAGGCTTAAACACTTTAGCAACAGCTACGCTTCTATATTAATAGATGAAAATTAAGGGAAGACCAGGGAGAAACCAAAAATTCAGAGACAAAAAAAAAAATCTAGTTAGACCATCCATTCTCTCTTGCTACCTTCATGAGTCAGAATGGCATATTACCATTCAAGGAATCATTGGAACCATTCAACTGGAAACAAGAAATAATCCAATTTGCTTCAGGAATCAAAGCAGCCTATAGCAAATTCTGTCTGGCAGAGAGCAAAGGTTTGTAAGCTTTCAGGTATGTTTAGAATTGCAGTATTTGCTCAACTACACCAATAAATTCAGTGTTGCAGCTCTGCCAGGAATCAGCAGCTAATGCTGAGGAAAAAAATGAGACATGTCATTCAGCATCACAGCCACAGTGTAGCTTTACAAGTCAAGGAGGGAAAAATTTCTGTGCTCAAATGGCAAGATTTGCCATAGTTGTTTTGTTATTATTAAATTAAAAAATTAAATCCAGAAGTCACTTCATCCATCTCAAACTTGTAGAGCTGAATATCAGCAAATTTGGATTTGATATAATACACAGGAGAAATATTAAGTTGCTTTTCAGCAAAAGCTGTTGATACAAATACAGTTTTATTATTCCTCTTGTCAGCTTCCCTTTCAGCCTTTGGTCCTGAGTAATAAATCACTTAAGTCATGGAACCAACTTCTGCTATTATATCACAAGCTTCCATTTGGCTTATCTATTTGCGTTAGGATAGTGAGAACAGAAGTTGGTTTACAACACTGATCCTCATAGATGCATTAAAAAAACACCTTTATTGCATTTTCTAAGCAGAGATATTTCTGGGCACAAATCACCAGGATTTGGCCCTTTGACAGACTTGGCCCTTCTTGTTCTATATCCTTCATTCAGTTCACTTTTTGAAAGTCTGCCCAACACAAAGCTGTGCTCTGCAACTCACAGAACCAGGTAGATTGGAAAAAAAACTTTGCAATTGTCAAGTCCAACAAACACCACCTTGTGAATTAGACCATGGCACTAAGCACCACA
>WBNQ01048584.1:0-20331 GCA_013401375.1 Spizella passerina | reverse complement strand
GAATGGCTAAGCCCCTGCATGCATGCAGTAGGCTGTACACTGCTGAGCAGATTGTATAATTGTTCATCATACATTAAGCAACCAATTGCCGATTTATGTACATATGTAGGTTCATCCTTTACCAATTTCCTGTGACTGATAGCTGCCAGGAGATTAAAAGAATAGCCAGTTCCTGTTTCTTTCTCTTCTCTTTATTTTTGTCCTTTAGCAAGAATATTTGTGCGTGTGTGTGTTTAATAGCATTCATTCCCTAGAGAATAATCTCAGTCTTTGTTTTAGCTGGCCTCCTTCTGAGAGTGTGTTAAATCTGTAGCCAAGATCACAGGCAGCTCTGGGCAAATCATTGGGCTGTTATTAACCTGCCTCCATGGCAACTGCTGCTCACCAGCCTGAGGACAAAAAATGTTTTTATTCTGCTGAGTTGCACAAAAGGTTCTAGTGATGCCTCGCACAAAATGGCCATTGAAAGGGAAGATGCAGTGATGTGTGTTTGCGCTGTACAGTTTCATATTTAAATTGTTTTACACTGTTTCATCGGAAGTGGATGTACAGCTGAACAGTGCAGTGTTTTGGCCATATGGAAAGTAAAAACTAGCAGAAAATTGGAGCTGAACTTATTTTAATGCTACTTATTTTTGTCAGCTTGAGTTCACAGGCCTTCATCCTGCAGTTGTCATCAGAGTGTTAGCAAGTTATTTTGTGAACATGAGCTAGGCAAACATCTTCCTGGAGTTTCAGTTGTACTGTGTGAAGATAGTTGCTGACTTAGAGTTGCAGAGAGAGAATATAAAGGTTTCCTGGAAAGCTTTCTAATTGTTTTCAGAAATCCTCTGCTTTGCTTCAGTGCTTCTTTGGGAAGCTTGGTAAGCGTATCTCAGTTCTTGATCAGCTTCAAATTGTAGCTAGTTTTGAAAGCTGCTCTTAGCAGTACAGTTTTAGGCTTAAATGTGTTAAAATTTTAAAATTGGCTGTATTGCTTGGGCTAGGCATGGCTTTAAACTGCTCATAAAGAGTGTTCACAGTGGGATCTGGGGGAGATCTGGCAGCCCCAGCACTGAGATGAGGTTGCATCCTGCAGTTAGTTACCCTCTGGCAGGAGGCTGTGCAGCTCTGCTGTCAATTTAGGTGCAGAATGACAATGTATGGATGGATGCTGTCTCTTGGAAACGTGCTGGTGTGGGATGGCTCATGTGCTTGCGAGCTGGCTGTGTGCTGTTTCCAGGTGTACCAAAGTGTCTCTGATTCCTGCTTTAATCTTGGGGTCAAGGTGAGTAGTTCCTGCAGTTCCACATTTGGGCAGTTTTCTCTGTTCAAAATAATGTGCTTGCTTTAGACACCTCAGAGGGTGTCTAAAGCCAAGATACCCTTGGCTTTGTTCTGCACTGAGAAAATAAAGGCCGCCCAAATTATCTGATGCCTTTTTACTTGGACTGCAGAGGAAGACAAAGAGTATGGCCACAAAGGCAGTGTGTGTGGCTGCCAGTTGCTGAGAGGTGAGAGGGGGTCTGCCACTGTTACCTTGTGTTTGAGGGTCTGGATTAGTGGCAGATACTGTCATGTGTTTGGGTAAGGGATCCAACAAACTCCTCAGGGCAAATGTTCTGCCAATGGCCTGGAAAGCTGGCTTGGTAGTATGGGGTATTAAACATCAATTCTGGGTCTACACCAGTTCTTAGCTTTGTCAGGCTGCTCCCATTTTCTGAAACCAAAGCTTTCCTTTTGGATCTTGTCAATCTCTTGGGTTTTTTTTTCTGTCTTTGATGGGATCCTTCACTAAAGCAGTCTGTGGGATCAGCACAATTTAAGTGATCAGCCTCTCCACACTAAGCAATGATCAGGTGTTGGGTCTCCTGCTTTAGGAGTGTGGCTCGAAAGGTGGTTTGTTTTGTGCTGTGACCACAAGTGTGTTGTCTGCTGGGCCAGAGCATGGTTACTTTTGGATAATCTTGCATGGCTAATCCTGCACCAGGTGCATGCATTTCTTGGATTAACTCTGGGAGGTTTGGACCAGATGCTGTGGAGGAGAGCCAGGCTCATGTGTGTGGCTGCTCTTGCATGTGAGCTCTCTCAGGCAGATTCCCCAAAGCAGAGGATTGCTCTGCAAGGTTTGTTGTCTGAACTCAGCTCTGGACCTCTGTGATAAAATGAAAGCCAGAGATGATTTCGTCTGATAGCGTGCATTTGGATTTTGTTTGGCCCGTCCCTGCCGAGCTGCAGTGTTTGCTCATTTGCCAGTACCTTTGTCATGAAGATAGTTCCTCCTACTGAGTGGACTCCAGCTGTGGACCAGGCTATAAAACCTTCCCAGGCTTGTTTCTATACAATCAAATCTTGTCTGCAGTTAGTGAAGTAAGTAATTTTGATGGTGATAGCTGCTTAAGCCTGAGTAGGGCATTTGCTAGTGACTCTCTAAAAGAAGAGTTTCTCACTTATGAAATGGGAAATCTTTCAATTATCGGATGCATATTATTCCCCAGTGCCTCACAGAAGTGCCTGCTCTGCAACTCATTCATTAGTGGGAAAGGGAGGGGGATAAAAATAAACTTGCCTCATGTGGTGGCTGGAGACTTGCTGATCTTTGTGAGGAATTTTTTGGGTGGGAAGATGTGATGTCCTCATTTGCCAGCTGTCTCCTTGCCTTCAAATGTTTTGTCCATGCAGTGCCTTGCCATAGCAGCAGTGGCTGTCCTGCGACGCTGGCCGCTCCATTAAGCGTTGTCTTAATGGCTTGTGTTCTTTGCAGTTGTATGAAATGCACATTAATGGGGACAGCTTAATGCCATCACCCTGACGTAATGAATTGCTATGGATTGCCATTACCATTACAGCGCAGTTAAAAGCTGCGTTTGTTTCCGATTTACATTTCCCAGCTTTGTAAGCAGATGGGTTTTCAGGCCACGCAGTTGGAACAAACCTGGCAATTCAGCTGCAACCTCCTTATTGCAGTGTTCATACAAATAACAGCTCTGGGGGGGATGTTTTGTTAACTCAGACCAGTTAAACAATGCATTTCACTTGATCATGATACTGCAAATTATATTTAGGGATCACTGTAAATCCAGTGTATCCTATAAAAAGCTGAAATGTACTGTCTATGTAATACAGCTTCATACAGCTGCCCTTGACAAAAATTGTTACTCTTTGGACCCCATTCAATTGTTCTGTTGTAAAAGTATCTGTATCCGTATAACCTCATGTGGATTTATATAAAAAGGTAATTTGGGAGTACTGGGAGAGCGTGGGGTAGTTAAGTTTTGTGGACCTAAATGTATTCATCTTCTAATGAAAGTGCAGAGCATCTCCTACTTTTCCAAAAAGCTTCCCTGTCTTGAGTAGTTGCCTGTCTAGCTCCCAGAGTGCTGCCAGCATAGGTGCCATTAGTAAAGCTGAAACATGGCGAGCTCTAGATGAGCAGCTGAATTGCAATGGATCACTTTAGACAGTGATTTTTTTGCTTTTTCCATTTCATAGGCTGTCTCATCGATCTCCTCTTGATCCTGTAAAGACAGGAGCACTCAGCCCACTTTCTGGGCTTTGAGTCCATACCAACAGATCTGTAGGTCACTGCTTTAGAGGGTGATGCTGTCTTGTACCACCTATAGATTTTTTGCTTAGCATGTCAATGCCTGGGCCTTTTATTCCCTCTGGCTTTTACCAAGTGGAGGACGAATATTCTTTTCCTCATAATTTGCTTTTTGCTCATGACATTTCTTTTGCTTTCTCTCTTCTGCTTAGGTTGCTTTGAATGTT
This sequence comes from Spizella passerina, assembly GCA_013401375.1. Classification (NCBI taxonomy): domain Eukaryota; kingdom Metazoa; phylum Chordata; class Aves; order Passeriformes; family Passerellidae; genus Spizella; species Spizella passerina. The sequence goes on along the minus strand of WBNQ01048584.1, from coordinate 16,581 downwards.
GCATTAAGTGCCTAGGAGGAGTGCCATATGCTTCACTCGTGGCAACCATTCTCTGCTTCTCGGGGGTAGCGTTGTTTTGTGGCTGCGGCCACGTGGCGCTCACGGGAACCGTGTCCATCCTCGAGCAGCACTTCTCCACGACTGCCAGTGACCATGCTTTGCTGAGTGAAGTGTAAGTATGCCTCCCATTCCCATTATTCATCATAACACCCTCGTGCTAAACAAGCAGAGATGGCTTCAAACCTCAGTCTCCATCCCTGAGAATTAGGTTGCTTGCTTTTCTAATGGCGCTCAGTCATTTACTGCTGTTCACATGCAAAGAGTCAAAGTGTCCTGGTATCTGTTTATCCTGGGACCAGCACTATGTAATATCTTCAGCAGAATCAGACAGTGGAATGGAGTGCACCCCCAGCTGCTTTGCAGATGGCACCCAAGCTGAGCGGTGCAGTTTGCTTACCTGAAGGGAAGGATGCCACCCAGAGGGACCTTGAAAGCCTTGAGGAGTGGCACTGTGTGAGCCTCATGCTGCTCACCAGCAGCGAGTGCAAGGTGCTGCACCTGCTCAGGGCAATGCCCAGTACCAATACATGCTGACACATGAAGAGATTGAGAGCAGCCCTGCCAAGAAAGACTTGGGGGTGCTGAAAAACTGAACTTGAGTAGGAAATGTGCACTTGCAGCCCAGGAAGCCAATTTTATCCTGGGCTGCATCCAAAGCAGCATGACCAGCAGGGTGAGGGAGGTGTTCCTGCCCCTCTGCTCTGGTGAGACCCCACCTGGAGTGCTGCATCCAGCTCTGGGTGTTCTCCACACAGCAAGGACATGGACCTGTTAGAGTGACTCCAGAGGAGGCCACCAAGATGATCAGAGGGCTGGAGCACCTCTTCTGTGAAGGCAGCCTGGGAGTTGGGGCTGTTTAGCCTGGAGAAGAGGAAGCTCTGGGGAGACTTTAGAGTAACCTTCCAGGGCCTAAAGGGACCTACAGGAGAGCTGAAGAGCAACTTGTAGCAGGGCCTGTTGTAACAGAACAAGGGGTAGCAATTTTATTTTAAAAGTAGATTTAGTTTTTGTTGATGACATACAGTTGTAAGGGATATCAGGAATAACAAAGAAGCATGGTTCTGACCATCCCTCTTCAGAAGAAGCTGGACTAGTATAGGAGAAAAAGGAGAGAAAAAGTGGAAAGATCTGCAAATGTAGCCTTTGGATATAACCACAGGTGAAATATTTGGGTCATTTATGTTCCCAAGGCTTCTCTGTGAGGTCAGAGGAAGGCCTGGAGTGCTCAGGTCCCATGTCCAGCAGCCAGCCCAGCCATGTGTGGCTGAGATGAGGGGCCCTGGGATGAGCACAGTGGGCATGGCTCAGACAGGAGTGCACAGGCATCAAGCCAGACAGGTGATATTGAAGACTCTGGTATCTGGGCCCTGTGCAGCACACTTAATTCTTATTTTCTTTTTAATTTCTGTTCTCCCTGACTCCCTGTGTGTGCTTGCAGGCATAGACCTGCCAGTTTGCTGCACGCCCTCTGAGCACTGGGGCTGCTCCCACAGCCCCATTTCAGGGCTCCCCCTGTCCACAGGACCCTCTGTACCCTGACCTGCTCTGGGGCTGCTCCCCACTGGGTCCCCCCTTCCAGCACTGCCCACACTCAGTCCCTGGCTGTGGCTGGCAGTGTGTCCCCAGCTCCAGGGCATGAGCCACCAGGGCCCTGCAGTTAAACAAAATTTAGTGACAAAATACAAGCAGCTGTTCTTCAGCAGCTGGGTAACAAAACACCCCGTGCTTGCATCAGCCTCCATTTGAGCAAAATAGAAGAAATTGCAAAAGCAGCAGTCACAGGCAGCAAGTTTTATGTTTTGGAGAGTTGTTGACAATGTTTCTTGTCATGTCAGCACCAGCAGCTGGGGAAATGCATAATTCCTACCACAGCAGCTCAGGGCTCACCACTGTGGAGCCAAGGGGGTGAGAAGGGAGAAGAGGTGTTAGAAAGGGGCAAATCTGAGGCTACAGCAGCATTAAAAAAAAAAAAAGTTATTAACACACCCTTTGGAATAGACTTTTGTAACCACTTTTCCTGTTACTGATTTCTGGTAGAATGCATTAGGTTTCTCTTGGACTATTAATGATGGTGAGTGGATTTCTTCTATACTCTCTCAAATCCTGAGTAAATTTTCTTGTTCTTTACAGCATAGATGCAACAGATTTATCCAGTTATTTTTAATCAGTTTGGAAAACAAAGCTAACACTTCCCACATAAAATTTTAAATGAGCAATATTCTATTTTGATACAAGGGTAACATTTAACTATATAAATGGTAGTCATCAATTTTCCTTAAGCTAAAACATTCAGATGCTCTTTGGAGATCTATGCCAGCAGCTACTTGGTGGAGAATGGCAAGAATCAGAAAAAATATCTTGAGCAAAGCATATTTATCCTCAGAAAACTGGTAGTGCAGATGTATAAAATTAACCTCTTAGGTCTGTGAATAACTTCATTGAAAATAACCATCCCAACAATCAAATTCATTTTAAGAAGTTCCAGGGAAATCATGCTAATAACAAAAAATGACTTTTGAAGACCTGAAATGTTGTATGGAAGACCTGGAATTCTGGTTCTCCAAAATAATTAGCTTTGGATACAGAATCTGATTGATAATATTTAGAAATTATTATTTTCATCTACCTATTCCAGCTAAAGGAAAAATACTGTTAGAGCGTCATTGCAGATGGTAGATTTTTAAGAAATCAAGAACTTTCTCAAATAACATCTGAGGGAAGCGCTTATACCATGTGCCCTGAGATGATCTTCCTTTGAGTGGTTCCAGAGTACCTAAAACAGAAGCATTTCCTAAATAACTCTTCCATTAAAGAAAACACCAACAAGCATTTTGAGGCACTCAACACTGCTGTGACTTAAAGCACTGAAACTACCAGCTCACTGGGAACTACTCTTTCAGGCTGTAGGGCAGCCTCAGGAGAAGTCACTGCATGTTTGCTGAGTTTTATATCAAATATAAAATATTGCTGAATTCAGAAATTTTTGCAAACTTAAGCTAATTTGATTTCACAGGTGGAAATGGTGAATTTCAGGGACTGCTTCCTTTCCCTAAGCCAGAGGAATGACCACAGAGCCTGGTAGTTCAGTCAGGGGTGCAGCTCCAGGCTTTGCCACTTCAAAGCCCTGCATTGTCCCTGTCAGCCATTCCCAAGTTAGGGGTCAGGAGCAGTGAGAGGAAAAAGGAAAAGCTCCCTAGTGAAGGTGAGAAATTGCAGCTTTAACGTGGTGACTAACACCAGTCAGTGCAAGGACTGCAGCACCAACAGGGGATGCTCAGGTGGCTGCAGGACTAATGCACATCAGGATTGCTTACCTGGGAAGGGGCACAGTTGTAACAGTGTTTTCCTGCAGTCTGCTTGCTTCAAATGCTGAGGAGCCTTGAACTTTGTTTCTAGGAGTTGTCTCTCATTTATTATAATTTGAGAGGACTGACTTTGTTTTTATAGGACTGAAATCTAATTATATTATTTCTTTCTTTTCCATTTTAGAATACAGCTAATGCAGTACGTAATTTATGGCATTGCATCGTTTTTCTTCTTATATGGCATAATCCTTTTGGCGGAAGGTTTTTATACAACAAGTGCTGTGAAGGAGCTGCATGGAGAGTTCAAAACAACAGCCTGTGGTCGCTGCATCAGTGGAATGGTGAGTGGGATCAGGAATGGGAGCATCAGTCTTTGCTGCCTAAAACCTGTTGGGCTCAGTTGATTCCTGGGTTTTGAATAACAGAATGTTGCTGCCTTCTTGTCGCGGAATGAGGCCTTTGTCAGGGTCGAGCCATTTGTCGGTGAGGGGAGACTTGGACACTCAATATGAGTGATCAGCAAGTTCCCTTTATTGCAGAGAGCATCAGACACTTATACAGCAAATAATAAGCTTATGAATATTCTGTAAGCCAAGCAATCTATTGGTTAAACTATTCCTCATTCCTTTGGGCCTACATTCTCTATTTCCCACGTCTCTCTGTCCACTTGTTATCACACCCAGCTAGGCCCAAGGACACGCTGTCTTGCAGGTGCAGGACTTGGAATTAGCCACGGCCTTGTACTTTTCCAGTCTCTAGCAGCTAAATTTCCAACAGACACCCTGCCTGCAAAAGGGCCTCTGCCCTAGTTAGGACATCTTTACCAAAAACTCTCCACACCTTCTTTGTTTAACTCCTTGTGTGTGATCAAGGTCAATCCATCTCTTGGTTCTTCTCTGAACTTCCAAGGGTACTTGGAAGGGTTAAATCAAAGTGCTGCAGATGGGCTGGGTGGGGGCTGCCACGGTCTCCCCTGTCATAAAGCTGAACCCACTGGTCTAAAGTAAACTGAGGAGACTGCTAATTTTAAAGCACTTAATGTGAGCCAAAATGAAATTCGTGCTTTTAAACTTGGAACACTTGAGTGATGCTTAAAGGCAGACTGTAAAATGGCTGTGGTTTGCAGAGCTATTTAAATATCAAACTGTAATGGCTCTGACTTCCATAGTCAATTGTACTTGAGTGTCTGGATCCTTCAACAAACAGTAATGAATGAAAGAAGCTTCACAACATCTTTGCACTTGAATCAAGTATTGATTTGCAGATGGCAAAAGGCAGACAGATAGAATAGCTTTTTTCGCAAAGCCCTGAAGTTACCAGCCATCTTCTCTTCAGCATACTTCTGTGTTAGAACAAAATTGTAAGCAAAGTTTAACTAAAAATAAAACTTCAGATTCTCACCCACATTGTCCCCAAGGGCACACTCTGCAAGAACAGCCATAACTATGTTTCTGAGAGAAGATTTCAAAGCTATTGCTGAAAATCTGAATTCAAAGCTCGTAGTTATGGAGGAAGCTAAGCAGTATGACAGATCGCCCACGGGAAAGTGTGGGTGAAAAGAGAAGAGGCTTTTGATGTGATTGTTGCATTTTAATATACAGTCTATATCCTGAACTTAAAAAATATGTACTTTCAGCTGGTTAAATACAAAAGAGATGCATGTTTATTTTCATGAGAGCTAGCAATTTTCCACTGTGCTTTTGGGTACTTACTAAATCTTTCAAGAGCTAATAAAAATAAGGCATCTGATAATTTCCCAGTTTAGCAGCTATTTGCTCAGTTTTTTTCCCAGCAAGTATGGTCTTCACCAAGGAGCAAAATTAGATCTAAAGCAGTGTTTTCAAAAGATCCAAAATAAAGTAGAAGCATACACATCCATGCATCTCATCAGTGCAGACAATTGCTTGTGCAGTTGAGTAGTTGCAGGCACATGACTGTCAGCTGCTTATACAAATACCAGTGTGACACATGGAAATAGGGCAGAAAAATGTGTTTTCATGTTTGTCCATATTTGTCCATACAATGAAGGAGAGAATTTACCAGCTGAGGAATGGCTTGGAGCTCTTATAAGCTGCATTAATGTTTGGTGGTGACAGGAAAAGTGCCTGTGTGCTGCTGTATAAAACCTTAGGGCTAGAACAAGATTTGTGAGGACACAAAATGTTTAACAGACTAGTGACTGCAGCTGGGTACAGGCAACAGGCTTTTGGACATACACTGACCTTTTGCCATTTTGATCAAGAGCTCCTCTACTTCTTTCATTACATTACTGAGCAAAGTCCTGAAAGGCAGCCCCATCTTGCATAAGGTTGCTACAGAAGACAGACTTCTATCTTCCCTGAATTATTTGTGTTAGCTCTATTAATGCAGAATAGCCATTTCCCACAGTTATCACATTAAATGTGAGAGTGAGTATATTTTTTTCCTGGCTATTTGAGGATTTAAAGGCTTTGTGCTTTCCTCTCATGCACACTTCCACATACACATATGCAAACTCATGTTTTATTTGCAGTGTATCTACAGAAATCCTTTAACCTTTGGTCCTTCCCAAAATCCAAAGGGAGGATTTTCAATTCTCACACAAAACATACGGGTCTGGTGTATGGTGCTATCTAATATGAAACAGAGTATTCCAGTTGAGTTGTCTATAAATTAAAGTTTATCTGGGGTTTTATGGGCCACAGTTTTGCAAGAACTTCCACCTCCCCACACACCACCTCCCTTGACTGAAACCTAACTACTTGTTCAGCTTTTGCTCGAATACTTGTAGGATTATTCTGGAAAAAACCTGTGGGGATGCAAACTTCCACCACTGCAGCATTAGTTCAGTCCCTTGTTCTGAGTCAGGCTGAGAATCTTCCCCCTGAGAGCCTTTCCCATCCTTGCTGTTGTCCTCTGGCACACAAATTTTAAGGTAGTAGGGCACCAGTGCTTTACTGAAAGTGAAGCCTTTCCATCCCACTGCAGCTGAGAGAGAACAGCAACAGCTAACAGGGAAAAGAGAGCCCAGGAAATATAACTACATTCCCCCACCTTCCAAGTGGGATCCAAATCCTGGTCTCACCAGGAGGAGGGAGCTAGGAACTGATGCCAGAGCTACTGCTTCACCATAACACTTTGAAGAGGAGGGAAAAGGGAAAGGGTTTAGTGGGAGGAGGAAGCTGGAGATTTTCAAAGCAATCAGTGCCACATCTTTTAATCTAACCAAAGAAAATTCCTGTAATGTGGTGGTTTTTTGAAGAGCAAACTCAAACCAGCAAATTTTAGTAGATAAATCCATGATTTTCTAAAGTGAAGTAATTCATTTTCTGCTTGGCAGTGAGTATTAGACCAATTGAATCCTGATCTGCTCTTAACGGTCATGGTATGTTTGCAAAAATAGGTATTTTCAAATGTTACATTCCAAATTGATTTCAATACATCAGGGAGTGTGGGGGAGCTCTGTGAGCATTGATTCACTGCATGATTTTGATTTGCAAGTTGTATAGAAATACTAGTATGTTACAGTTAATTAAAAAAAAAACCCTTAAATTGATTTTTGTTGGAATTTATTGGTTTTAGCCTACAACCAGCATCCCTGCTTAGCTGAGAATCTTGAGAAATCAATGGGCTGCTCTTTCACATGAGGGCAATCTGTTTACTCAAGCAGGCTGATGAAAAAGGAAATGTCTGAATTACTTTCTCTGTAGCACTTAAACTACCAAAGTATTTGTAAGCAATGAGAATACTGATTTTGTGTGCTTGAAAATCAAATGCTTTCTCACTTGAATTCTGAAAGAATGCTTAAGATTACTTTGAAGCATTTTTAAGGAAAATTTAAATAGTCTTTTCAAAGATAAACACAAAGTGTTTGTGTTTTCTCTGCCCAGTTTGTTTTCCTCACCTATGTGCTCGGAGTGGCCTGGCTCGGGGTGTTCGGCTTCTCCGCTGTGCCTGTCTTTATGTTCTATAACATCTGGTCAACTTGTGAAGTCATCAAATCTTTCCAGAGCAATGTGACAGTCCCAGGGGACCAGATCTGCGTGGACATCAGGCAATACGGTACCACCTTAATCCTGCTTGCATCCTTTATCCATCCTCCTCGGTCTGGCTGCAGTAGTTTTGTCTCAGCCTTATCAGATGAATCAAATGCAAAAGCATCTTCCATCTCTGAATGTGCTATTACTTTTCTAATTAATTCACATTACACTGATCTCTTTCCAGATGCAATCAATTTAACTGAACTGACGAGTCACTTATCTGAAATGATTTTGTAGCAGCTTCCAATACTGTAATATTAGATCAGCCCTAAAATAAACTGCTTGGACACAGTGCTGAGAAATAGATAACTAGATTGTGGGTTTTGAACCCATATATTCTGTTCTTTCAGAAAACTGTTTTACATTTAAAGATGAAGTAAATGTCTGAATGTTGCACTGACAATTACTTTCAGTTCAAAAACCAAAAACCTGCAATTAAGTCTGCCATAACTAATAATGAGTTAATACTGCTTTCTGATGACACACAGAAATCTGAAGGAGCTCGGACAATAATTTAAAATAAGGTCAGGCTTTTCATTTCTTAAGGTGAGTTTTTCCTGAAGTTTATAATTTCAGCTTCCCTTGTGCAGAAGATCTTTTGTCACCATTACCTTTGGCTTCATTCTAGCTAGCATTTTTTAGGAATGTTTTTTTCTTTGGACTATCTCATTCAAAGAGAAAATGGATTCAAAGTTGAAAAAGTAAGAAAGCTTGGCTTTCCTCTCCTGTCCAGGTAAGTGCAGTAGAAGAAACAACACACTAATTTTAAAAGCAAGTCTTCAAATCAGTTAAACATCTACATTCTATTTTAGCAGCTCACAGCAAGAGAGGCTGGGAAGACATTTTCTTCAGCAGCAAAGCCCAGGAGTGAAGGGAGACGTGCTCCTCCACCTTCCTGCTTCTCCTGGTTGTTTTGCAGCTGCATTAGTGCTGGATGGGGTTGTATTGTTCCCCTGAGCAGTAAAACCATTTGGGTTTCAGTGTGTGATGGGAGACAGCAGCTCCCTAAGAGACAACATGTGTCACTGAACTTCCCTCACATTTTTGGGTGGAAGCAATAGCTAAAAGGCTGGAATTGTACATAGCAGTTGCAGAGAAGAAGCTGACTTGAAAGAAAATCCTATAAAATCTTTTTGAAAGCCATGCCATCCTGAGATCATTTCAATGACCTGCCACATATAGAGTTGCTAATTCCAACCAGCTGGGTTGAAATGCAAAGTTTTATGGGAAAACAAACTGGGTTTCTCTTAATTCAAATAGGTTTTGCGTAAGCTTGACATTTGTTACTGGCCTAAAAGTTTATGTTATTTTAAATCTGCTAGATTCTGTTGACTTTTCAGACTTGCAATCATGTAAGAAAAGTCATTGGGAATATATGAGGTGCAGCAGACTGAACTTTCTTGTGGCAGTGTTCACTTGATGTTTTTTACCTATTGGAACTAAACCAGAAAAAAATCCTGTAATTTTTCCCTCTAGCTCTGTATTCACACCCTTCCACAGTAGTTTCTTGTTCAAGTGGAACCTCATCTAGTAAGTGCTACCCTGAAAGGTGCCAAGTACCTCTGAGATGCAGATTCTCTCTTCTGTGCTGAGTGGGGGGAGTAGGCAGAGTGTGCAACTGGACCCAAAGTGCAAAAACCCAACCAACTGCTAGGCTGCCAGATGGGAAAAGCACATCTGAGAACATGCCTTAGCAGCAGCCCTCAGTGTGAGGAGAAGGCACAACCTGGGGGAGTTGTTTGAGTTCCTGCTGCCAGCTCCAAGCTGTTCTGGTCAACGCACGGACGCCCAGAATGGGAACACAACTGGCAAGTGGGTGAAAAAGACAAGAGGAATAGAAAGCCTGTGTTGATTGCTAAAATTAGTGGTTTCTTTTCTGTGGTGTTTCAGGTATTATTCCTTGGAATGCTGTACCTGGCAAAGCCTGTGGCCCAATTTTAGAGAACATCTGCAACACGAATGAGGTACAGAAATGTAACCTGTGTGCAGCTTTTGCCTACAAGTCACTTGGGCTCCATGTAATAAATACCTGATTGATCTTTTTGGAGAGAACTCGTGCTAGCAGTATGAAGAGATTGCTTTAATTGTAACAATGAAGTAATTGTTACATCATCCCCAAAAAAAGAAAAATATTTTCACACTTTTATTTTCTAAAGCTTTGCTACCATGCTAGAAAGATAGTTTTATTATCTTTATTTTCTAGGACACTTGAAATGCATTTTATACTATTCCTAATGAATTACTTCAATGTTTTAAACATGTTTTTTTCTCTAGTTCTACATGTCTTACCATCTGTTCATTGTGGCTTGTGCTGGAGCTGGTGCCACTGTCATAGCATTGGTGGGTAGTATTTTTTGTTGTTTTATAATTTAAAATGTTCATTTTAGGCTTAAGATGCTTTAAGATTAAATTTTGTATATATTAAAGGTAGTGATACTAGACATGAAGGGGGGTGAGCTGTAATCACCATTATTTGCTGCTGTGGTTTGGTCATCACAAGTCAGCAGGTCCCCAACTTTTGCTTTAGGAAGTCACCTTAACCCACCTTCCCCATACTTAGGAAAAAATGATTTGCATGTCCTTTCAAAATCCTACTTCTATCTACTATTTCTGCTTTTATTTCCACTATTTATTTTCATTTTTGTAGTTTATTTGATCAGCTGCTTATAACCTCTTGGTTTCCTTTGCCTGGAGCCAGGCAGATTGGTCCAACCCTGCAGTGCCCGTTCCAGGTAGCGGTTCCTACGCCTAACGCTTCCTGTAGTGGCCAGCTTCTAACCCTGTGCCAGCCAAGCCCTGCTGTAGCACTCACAACTGGCTGACAAAATGGCCTTAGGGCTTGAGCTGGGTTATTCTCCCCAGAGAAATGGCAGGTTTATTTATTTGCATCTTCACCCTGGAAGGAGCTCAGAGTAACATCTGTTGTAAAAGTATCGAGAGTTGCCCAAGTGGGCTTGAGCCGTCACCTTGTTGTATCTTACTCTCCTGTATTTTGTTCTCTTCCACCAGCTGATCTACATGATGGCTACTACATATAACTATGCTGTTTTGAAGTTTAAGAGTCGGGAAGATTGCTGCACTAAATTCTAAATTGTATAAGCCCAGTAAAAAGCTGCATTGCGTAGCTTGAAATACCACTGACACCCTAGACTAAAAGTCTAGCTTTTGGATTTTGTTACAGTAATTGTAAATAGCTTCAGTAAGCATCGTTTAGCTTATCAGATTAATGAAATGACTTCTTGTATATGAACTATGATGTGGATGAGATCTGGCTATTTTTTCATGTTGAGAGGATTCAGTTACTGTAGGGGTGTTTATAAAGCATCCTTCTGAAAAAGGAATGTTTTCATTTCAGGTCTCCACTTGATTTCTAACAGTCATCTCAAACAAATACTGGAACAGTTCAGGGTCAGATGCATTAATTTATTCTTCTCCATCAGCGCCAAATACAAATGCCCCTAAGGATGCAAAATATATATGGTGTGAAAGAAAGGAATAATAAAGTAGTGCCAGTGTATATTGGCAGAGGTCAGAAGCCCAGGTATTATTAATTTGCTTGTATTTCCAAGTGATTCCATGGATGATGAAATCAATTATTTTCTCTTAAGTGCATGCCAAATGATACTCTTTCTCTAAGAAAATAAATCCTTGTCTTAGCTCTGCGTAAAACAATCACATTCTTTCTTTTGGACCCTGAACCAGTAAGAAACAGCATATAAATAGCTTCTGCTCTTGTATGGCTGCACTTTAGTAACTGATTTCTCAGTAGCCAGATCTCAAAAATGTAAGTATGACTGCACAGGAAGCAAAACCATGCATAGATCACAGGGACCTTTTCACAGTGTTGGGGGGAAAAAGAAGGAGAAGTGAATCAATGTTTTCAGATGTAGATGTTTTTGCATGAAGTATGGGTAAAAGAAGTTGGCAAGAGACGAATGCACAAACTAGAAAAGCAAACACATAATAATTTAAAAAAGAGAACTGTTTGCTATACACAACTCTTCACCTGAGGTTGGACAATGGAAGTTTAAAATGTAGCTATAAAAATGCAGAATTAAGACTTCTTAACCCAGACATTGCATGCTTTTGCTTAGTTTTGGATTCATGTTTTGATGTTTAATTTTTCGATGTGTTAATGTAGCCTTGTTTGAGTGAATAAAACGGTTCACAGTTTCAGGTTTTCTTCCAGGGGGAGGGTGGAATTCTCATCTGCTTGTTGGGGGAAAAGACCTGCCGGGCTCTGGGCTTGGATATGCATAAGCACCACGACCTTAGAGAGCAGTTCTTCTGAGCACCTCGTAGTTTACACATTCCGTATACTGCCACGTACAAAACTGTTTGTTCCTGCTTCCCCACATTCTGCATTTTAATTGACCCGTACAACTCTGTAGCTCATTTTAATACTGTTGTACTAACTTTCTCTAAATTGTGAATAACCAACTGAATTATTAGCATGCCAGATTCTAGAGATCTTTGAAAAATAGCCTCTGTGCTTGTTTTAATAACAGAATGCTTATTAACGTAGAATAACTATTTTTGATGGTTGTTGTTTTAAAGAGCGTCTATTAATCTGACTAGCAGCTTGCTTTGCCTCTTGACATGCTCACCCGCCATCATGCTCACCCTTCTCTTCCAGATCCACTTCCTCATGATACTGTCTTCTAACTGGGCCTACTTAAAGGATGCAAGCAAAATGCAGGCCTACCAAGATATCAAAGCAAAAGAAGAGCAGGAGCTTCAGGATATCCAGTCTCGGTCAAAAGAGCAACTCAATTCTTACACATAAGTGTTTGCCACAATAATTCAGCAGAAGAGTTCTGTAGCTCTGACAAATCAGCAAATAGCTGCTCTGCAGTACAGATGTGTGTCTAGCAAACGAAATTAGAGAGAAGTGTAAAAGCTTCACATTCCAGCTCCTGGAAAATTTTTTTAGGGAAATCATCCCATTGGTAATCTTCCATCCTTTCTAAAAGAGAATGGAGGGTTTATTCCAGGCATTTTAAAAGGCAACACTTTACAAAAAGTGACCAAATTATTCTTCTTTGAGACTTGGTATTTAGCATTTGACTTGTTTTTTGGAGTATGATGCCCTGCACAAGCTGGTGGCGGGTGCCCTGGCCGAGCAGGCAGTGATCTGTGCAGACCTCAGGCAGTGCAGGGTGTGTGACTGAGCCCTCCCAAAGGAACCTGTGCCCAGCTGGGATTCCTGAGAGAGAGGAGCTCGTGTGTGTGTGTGTGATGGCACAGCTGCAGCAGCTCCCAGGTGCTGCAGGGGGGCTGTTTGGGAACACCCACACCTGGGCCATGGGAGCTGCTGCACTCCTGTGCCACACACTGCCACCACGAAGCATCCCTGTGCTCACCTGAGGGGCCAGCAGATCTCCCAAGTTCTAATCCTTTTATTAACTGTTTAATGGAATGTAGACCCCTGGATCTGGATAATGATCCCCTTCTTTGAAAATAAATGTCAGCTTTGCCTTAATATTTATTTTCTATAAATGTTGTAGCATTTATATAGTGGCAGGAGACCATTATCCTACATTTTAAGTAAGTGAAAGTGTTACCTTATTAAAATGACACTGATCTGACAATTCCAAATGAGCGGATGAGAAAGTTTGCAGAGTTTTACACAAACAATAAAATTTGCAGCCATAAAAATAATACAGGATGTCCACCTTTCTCTATCTATCTTGGTGCTTAGCAAATTTATAGTCAGTGCTTATGTGTTTTCCTTTTTACAAATTAATTAGCACACTAAGAAAACGTGGTGTTCAGAAAAAAAAAACCAACAAACTGGTGCCATTTTAAAGTCATTTCCCATAGAAGTCTGCCTTCTAATTAATGTTTTTTTTCAGAAGCATTCAGTGATATCTTGAGTATTAGTGATGGTATATTTGGTGTTTGTTCTATATGATATATATATATATATATAAATGTTGGGGGGGAAAAGTAAAAATACATCATTCATTTGAAAAAATTAAATATTCAAGTCATACCCCTGCTAAGCTGACGTGTGGTTTGGTAGTTTTGACTGCTGAATATACATCAAAGGAAGCACAAATTCCTTCAAATCAGTATTAAGAGAAAAGGCATTTTTTGGGGGGTATTAACTTCAAATATAATTTCTTTTGTTAACTATTGAAGTCTAATTTGACAGTTTCAAAAAAGGGGCAAAGTTGATTGATGTAGAGCAAATATGACAAAATAGCCTAGTGTATGTTCTTACCTGTTGCATGAAGGAGACATTTCTACAGCAATGCAGGTGATGTTCTAGCCCAGTGTTTGCATAAGGGTAATAATGGAGGCAGTGTCTTAAAGCCTAATTCTTTTCTAATTCAGTGTAGCTATTACTGGGAGTTTTTGAAGTTTTGTTTAAGTAGTCTAATATTTTTATGTAAAGAGCATTAAATTTTGCTATGTATAAATTTTTGTAACCTAACAGTGAATCAATATTTTCTATCAGTGCCAAGGGCTTCCTGTAGTTACATCCAAGTGTTAAAATAAATATTTGTAGATAATAGACAACACTTGTGTATGCTTATTTGAACCCAGACCTACAGCTACTCCATGGCAGTGCATCTCTAGGCTTTATGTCTCTATCTGAGGTGAAAACCCTCCTGTTCCAGAGCTCCCTGCCCTCCTGCATGGGGCAGGGCAGCTCTGCAGGTGCAGCTGCAGCAGCAGCTGTGTGCAGCATGCAGTAGTGGTAGTTGTTCCAGGCCAGCATAATGCAACAAGCACTACCCCTTCCCAACATCCAGAAATTCTCAGTCACTCAGAAATTCTGTAAAGGCCAGAGTGGCTGCAATAGCAAATTAAGGAGTATGTAAAATCAGAGTAACCACCACAGCACATTTTAGCTCCATTTCAAAAAGCAAAGTTTGTATCTGTCACAGTTTTGGTACATTGTGTTTAAACATCCAGCAAATTTAAGACAGAACTTTGGTTTTTTGCCCCTAAATTCTGTCAAACTTGGCTTCATGTTCTTGTAGTTAGGTCAAGATGAGCAGCCTCAAATGCAGTGCAAGTTGTAATATATGCTGCCACCCAAAATTACTTCATTGATAAAAACTACTGTATTTTATACTGTAAATAAAGTTTAATGATCTTGCCTATAATCTACCTACAAAATACAAAGCTTAAATAAAGATGAGTTAAATAGCATTTTTATTTTAATCTCTCCATTCTGGGCTGGTTAATACCAACGAGGTGATACATGAGAGGGGCTGCTTTTGAAAGTGGCTCCTGCCCCTGCTGTGCAGCAGAAGGGACACCTGATTTTGGGTCTGTCACACTCAGTGCTCTGAAGCTGTGTGAGCCAAGTGCCTCCATGGGACACCTTTAAATTAGGTGATGATGAGGGAATTTTTTCTTCCTTTCATCCACACTTTGAACCATTTGCAGAAGGGATTGGGGGGCGGGGGTTGGCAAAATTGACAAAGTTTAGAGGAATTCAGTGCCAACACAAATCTACCCAAACATACTGATCAGTTTCTGTTCCTGCTTTGTTCTTGCTCTCACCCCACCCAAGGGCTTCCTCCTGGATTAGTAACACATCAGAACTCCCTGTTTGAAATTAATGACTGAAGTGATGAAACAGATCAAAATCAGCTTTATTAATTTATAATTACACAGCCTGCAGTGTTGGGGCCTAACATTTATTAAAGGCACAAAACGACTTAAAAATATCTTTCTCATAATAATAATACTAAAAAATTAAAAAATCAGTAGTTATTGTTCACCAGAAGCTTTCATCCACGTCTCCATGAGAAATGTCTGCAAGACTATATTGATTATAGGAGGGAGGAAAATAAAGTGGTATGAGTTAATGTAGTTTATCTTAAATCTTAATACTCATTTTAAAACAGAACTTAAGAGACTGCCTATGCTGTTTCAGTGAACTGCTGGCAATAAAACCAACCCTAAAGCAGGAGGATTTGGGCCTTCCTTAACTGAAAGCCATCACCTCAAAAAGCAGAACTATCTTCCATAGTGCTCACCAAGTGAAAACAACACAACTGGTGCCAATTCAGGAGCAGCAGGGTAGGGTCTGTTATGTTTAACAGCACAGACAATATTGAATCATTACTATGGTTATAGTGAACCTTTATGGGTTTTTTTTCCTACTTGCTCCATATTTATTTTTTGCTTATTTTCAATTCTACATCTTGGAAAACACTGAAAGATTTGGAGGAGGTTTTTCTCTTTGGTTTTTCTCTTGCAAGCAACTAAAACACTAATCTGTATTTATCAATGCCTAGAGAAAACCAGAGGAAATGCCTGGGTTGTTGTGACTCAGTGCAGGCAGACAAAATCTCTGAATAAAGCATCTTAAAAGTCCACAATGCTACTGAAAAATCAAATCTAGGAACAGACTATGGTGAGGTGCAGCACAGACAAACCCTCACCCCGGGTGTCATCACCCAAGAACAATCCTTCAAACTCCAGCTCTCTGTGGAAAAGTTGTGAGTGCCACAACTACTGGAACAGATCATAAAGTGCAGCTCTCAGATGTGTTACATACAGTGCTTAACTTGCATGTACAAGAATTAGAAGGATCCTCAATTTTTCTGACACAATTGCTTTTGATTAACAATTTATTTGGGTTTCTAAGGAGGCAGATGTTTCTTAACATAATTCATACTAAATCTATTAAAACTTATATTAGTTATATTATTATTATTTGTTAATATGGAGTACTAGAAGTGATTAATACATGAACCTTACCTGTCATCATTTTCAGTAGATAGAAGTCCTTCTGAGGGTGACCCTTCTCTTATTTCTTCTTTTTTTGAATCCTGGTAACCAAGAGGAAAATACACTTTCTCTAACCAGTTCTAATGTCAAAGTCATCTAATAATAGTATCTACATTTTTAAGGCTCATAACTGAAAATAAAAATATTCCAAAGGACCAACCCTATTTCTACAAATGCTACACAGGATCTAGGATAGTAACACTTAGGAAATTTAGATTGGGATCATGTCTGACAAAAGCATCCTGCATTCCTTCACTGAAGTAATGTCCACCCATACCTCTTCTTTAACAGTCTGATTTTCCATTTTGCCAGAATTAATTCTGTTGTGTCAGAGGAACACAACCTGACATGTGTAGCTTCAAACCGCATTTAAACACAATATAAGCTAAAAATTGAGGACTTTAAAATACTGTCCTAGAACATTAAAAAACAAGCTAACA
>WBNQ01048581.1:802-23941 GCA_013401375.1 Spizella passerina | reverse complement strand
ACTCCTCCTTCTCATTATCAACACTAAATTTTTGCATTGTTTTGTCTAGTAAAATCAGAATATTAGACGATCTCTTAAAATTACACAGGTATTTGTGCTTCAATTTTAGGTACTTTTAATATCTTAGATTCCATTATTAGCATCCTATATAGTAACACTTTGTGTGTTCTTCTGCCTAGAAAACAGAAACATCTTTAAGAATGCCACCTCTGCCTTCTGCATGCACTAAGAATCATCACACTGACAGGCCTGAAGATTAAAGTAGTCTCAGAAGCACCACATCTGCTTATATGCTAGCAGCACCACAAATTTCAGCAGAAGTCTAACAATCACAGAAAATGTGATCAGAAAGACTATGACCCTTCCTCATCCACATTCCCCAGTACTTCAAAACTATTTCTAGTGGAAAGACCAGCAAAGCCTCTAAGCAAAGTAAGTTTCCAATTCAGATTTCTATTGCCCTTGAGAAACACACAATAATGCTCTTTCCATTGCTGTATTTAAGAGTCCTACTACAGCAATCTATGAATAGCTGGCAAAAAAAGTTTGTAGTGTAAACAAAACCCGATAACATTAAACACACAAGTATCATTATTTAACAAGATGACTTTGTTACATCATCATGTTTGTACTAAAAACAAAACCAGAAACTGTGGACTCCCATGAGAAGATTTACTGTTTTCTAGCCAGAAAGCTCTTCACAATACTTCCTTTGTTTTCATGTTGAGCAAAGTGACTAAACTTGGTGGAAATCTCTTCCCTCTCAGGAGCTTCCATTACCACTTGGAATGTGAAAGTTTCTTTTCCTCAAAGTTGAGTGAGATGTAAAGAGTGAAAGTACCAGTCCCTCAAAGGCTACTCTGTGTGCTGACCTTCATGCAGACATGTATGACTGTCATGTATCTTATACAGTTACCACAGTGACTTCCACATCATTAAACTCAAGCAAAGACCTGAGCTTTGGCAGAAACCACAAAGGCAATTTTGTCATAGGGTGCACTCCTTCATGCAAGATAAGACACATGAGCCTTCTTCTTTGCAGGCAACTTGTTTAACCATAGAAACACCACTGAATCTCTCTGCAGCCTGGTGACCAGGACCTGGGTCAGCTGAGTAAGAGGCAATCTCCACACCAGACCATCCCTTCTGCTCAGTGAAGAATCTTACATTAAACACATCACAAAGAAATACAGAGATCCCAATCAGCACCCGCAGGTGTGGATCTGCTAATAGTGCATTGCACAATGAAGACAGTAAAAGTATGGTGATCTTTACCTTGACTCACACTCCAAAAGACTACACTGCATGGCAACCTCTCTTACAGCTTAGAAGGCAATTTTCACCCCTCCATCCTCAGATAAATCTTTCCCAATATGGTCAGTCAACATACTGGAGAGAAAAGGCTGAATAGGACTATATATTTTCTTAGCAATGTTTTGTCACAATTATGCATACAGAAATATTTGTCTTTTCACACAAATCAGTAACAAGTNCCTAGAGGAGGACAGACACCAAAGACAAAGGATTACAACACAGCTGACTCATCCCTTGACAGAGTTTTGAATGTCAAATTTGACACCAAAGTAACTAAGTAATACAGTGATTGAAAAAACTTAACTCAGACAGCACTAATGAAAATGAAGTTCGGTGTTCTTATCTGAGATAGTTCTGATTTTGTGTAGCGCTCCCTGCCAGACTCAACATGGCTATGGCCTCCATGGCCACTGCATTACTCCTGTCAAAAACCTCTAACAACACATTAAGACCAAGACTTAAATTAGGTATAAAAAGGGAGAGCATCTGCAGACACCAGAAAGTTATCTTAGCAGTAACCAGGATATCCCAGAATCTTACCATTTAGCTCAATCATCCTTTGAAGATTTCCAGTATAGCTCTAACAGAAGCCCCACAAATTTCTCAAATCCCTTTTAATAATGCAGCTTTACATCTTGTGTTAGAGAAGGTAACCCTCATAGCCATGAAGACTGTTCTTTTGACCCAAAATAAATATTTTCAATTATCTTCTAATTGGAGATAGACAACTGGTAGCTGCAATGGATTTTTACACTACCCAAATAAAAACCTGGCTTCTTCCAAATTTTCTGGCTCACAAGTGTTTAAAATGTTTTACCAGCAACTGAGTTCTCTTGGGTAAAAAAAAACACAAACAAAAGCCCACATTTCCCAAATTTTGTAAGCCAGCAGATTACAAACTTCCCTCCAAATCACTCAGAGATCAGCAGAAATCTTCAGAAAACCAACTAAAGGCCATTTGACATACAGCCCGTGGCCCTATTACTGCCATTAGTAATGAGAAAACCACAGTTTGAGATCCGCTATCTCATTCAGTTATGCCTCTTCATGAACTGGGAAAAAAAAAAAGATTTGGGGAAGAAACAACAGTTTGTAATGAATCCAAGAGCAAACATTTGCTGGGTCTCATGGTCCAGTGGCTAATGGCAGGAGACTTCACAAGATTTTCCATAACTAAATGGCAATGCTATTCTAGCACTGGGAAACTTTTCTACACCAGCACTGGGAAACTTTTCTACACATGCCAGTCAGCAAGAGCTGCTGATACAGACCAGAGACCAGCACAGGCTGCCAGTCTCAGTACAGACCTGGGACTACCATCAGATTGCTGCTGCTGGTATGTCCCTGCTTCCCCAGCTGCTGCTGTTGGGAATAGCTACACTGAGACCTGGAGAGTGATGGGCACACCCCTCCAACAATTAATCACAGAATCGTAGAATGGTTTGGATTGAAAGCATTCTTAAACATTACCTAGCTATAGCCCCACTAGCCACAGGCAGACCAGGTACACCTTCCACCAGACCAGGTTGCTCAGTGCCCCATCCAAGCTGGCCTTGAACACTTTCAGGAACAAAGTTTCCACTATTTCTCTGAACAACCTGTTCCCGAGTCTCATCACCCTCAAAGTACAGAATTTATTTGTAATATCTAATCTAAATCTCTTTCAGTTTAAAGCCATTCCCCATTGTCGTATCACTAAACGACCTCATCAAGAGTCCCTCACCAACTCTCTTACCCCCTTTAGGTATCGGAAGGCTGGTCTAAGGTCTCCCCAGAACCTTCTCTTTTTCAGGCTGAACATGCCCAGCTTGCTCAGCCTGTCTTCACAGGAGAATTGTTCCAGTTGTTCTACATCATCTTCATGGCCCTCCTCACAACTCTCTCCAACAGGTCCATTTCCCTCCTGTGCAGGGACCCAGAGCTGGATGCAGCCCTGCAGCTGGAGTCTCACCAGAGCAGACAGATGGGCAGTACCCCCTCCATTGCCCTGCTGCCCATGCTGCTTTGGATGTAACACAAGATGTGGCTGGGTCTCCCTCCAGGCTGCGTAGGCACATTGCCTAGTCATGTCCAGCCTCTCATCAACCCCAAGTCTTCTACCCATGGCTGCTCTTAATCCATTCTTCTCCCAACCTGTATCTGTGCTTGGAATTGCCACAACCTCCATGCAGGACCTACATGAGAGCCACATAAGACTCTCAAGCCTGTCCCACTGGATGCCATCCCTGCCCTCCAGCACATTGACACCGCACAGTTTGGTGTTTTCAGCATAGCTGCTGAGGGTGCGCTCCATCCCAACAAAGCAGTTAAACAGCTCTGCTCCCAATCCCAGCCCTGAGGACACCACTCACCACTGCCCTCCACTTGGACATTGAGCCATTGACACCAATTCTTTGAGTGTGATCATCCTGCCAATTCCTCATTCAACAAGTGGTCCACCTGCCAAATCCATGTCTCTTCAGTTTAGAGACAAGCAACAGTGGCAATGTTTTGTGTAAGTCCAGGTAGGTGGTGTCAGCTGCTCCTAACTACCAACTCTATAACCCTGTTATAGAAAGCCATCAAATTTTTCAGGCACAGTTTGCCCTTGGAGAAGCCATGTAGGCTGGCACCAAACATATCTTTATTTTCTATGCACCAGAGCACATTTCCAGGAAGATCTATGCCCTGATTTTGCTAGGCACATGATTGGCCCGTAGCTCCCCTATAGTTAAGCCATCATCTAGCTGCATGGATGTATCCTCTGCCATTTCGCTGATTCACACTGGTACTCAGGCCAAGAACTTCTTGTGAAAACAAACTCACCAGGAGAAAGAAAGCAAATTACTTTCCCAGATAGCAAAGAATGGGAATCTCTGCACACAGGGCAAGGAGAATCCAGTCCGTTCACTCCCTTGGCATGCACTAATCTGACCATGGGCTTTGCTACAAGTAGTAGAAGTAGCTAATTTTGCTACAAAGTAGCAGCAACCAGAGGAAAAACCCCCAGCGGGCCCAGAAAGTGAGATTCAGGCTGGGGACAAGGCAACACCAAGCTGTTAAAACCAAGCAACAAGTTCCTCTCTCTTGACTAGATCAAATGAACACCAACAGCAATTTCACACACTCAATCATCTTCTCAAGAGCAAGAGAAACTATCAGGTCTCAGTTTATCAATTCCACTTCTCCTAGGCCTGTCCCTGCTATTTACACTGCCCCACCCCCCTCCGCACAGCCCCACAAACGCAGGTAGAACTTCCAAATTGCCCCAGCTAAAGAGCCAGTTGAAAGACAGCTGCCCTTCACACTGGTTTCTTTTGTTCTTGCAAAGCTATTTTTAATTCAGATCCGTTCAGTGATCCGATATTATCACAAAGCCTTATCAACAGTTGTGCAACCACAGCCAAAGAAGTGGCAAACTGCCACAACACTTGTAGCATTTTTAGTCAGCTTTGTTTGGTGCTGAAGGCAAAATCTCATTAAACTGCACTGCTCACCAAGCTATAATCCTAAATGGCAGCAGTTTTCTTCAGCTCAAGTGGCACAGTTAACTAAGTTTCTGAGGCTGTTAACAAGGCTTAATAACTGTCAACTACTGCAAATTGCACCAAGATTTCTACTGTAGAAGGACATTGATTTTAAGTATTTGTGCAATCAAAGGATCTTTGTATTTGTGTTCCTAATGCGTAATATAATTGTGGTCATAAACTAAAACCTCCACAAAAGGACATCGAGATAGACTTTTCAATTTATATTTTCCCTTGCCAAAATACTGCCAAATTCTAAATTTGCACAAAGATAAAAGGTGCCAAGTGGAACCTGATTCCAAAAGCCTGATAGTTTTGGTTTTTTTCATAGGATGAGTTTTGTGATTCACAGTGAAATGGTCTCCTTTAGAAGAGAATAAAAATCATCTTACCAACACTGGGTCTTGATCTGCAGGCACACATTTCTTATGCAGCACCGAATGAATCTTTCAGCTTCTGTGTCTCAGCTCCAGGGTCTGTTCTCTGATCTTAAAGAGACATTTTAAAAGGTTAATCACTATCTATAGAATTTAAAATACTGCAGTTACAATCATCACATAAAAAAAACAGAGGGTACCAAGCAGGAGGTGGGCCAGGTGGCACACAATCACAAAATACATGAATCTTAAGATGAAACAGCTAGCAATAAAAATGAGCACAGTTAATAAAATGGCCATTATCCAGCACCT
This sequence comes from Spizella passerina, assembly GCA_013401375.1. Taxonomy (NCBI): domain Eukaryota; kingdom Metazoa; phylum Chordata; class Aves; order Passeriformes; family Passerellidae; genus Spizella; species Spizella passerina. Next base: position 18,432 of record WBNQ01048581.1, on the reverse strand, counting down.
GCTTTACTAGACAGAAGCACCCTATGACTATGCAAATGCACATCATGACAAAAAATTTTCCAAGTAACTTAGTTTTTTTTATTATGATGGAGATCATAGCTGTGACACTCTGAAGAAACTATTGTGAGCTTACTCTTACTTAAAAATTTCATATTTCAAAAGACAAAACACAAGCACATCTAGACAGCAGTGAAAATAAACAATGCACTTGCAACTTCCTCCTACTTCACTGATGACAAAAAAAACAGACCAGCTTTACTGAAAGGAGGAAATAACAATAAATAGTTGTAAATTGTACCTTGCAACAGGTTGATATGGTTTTCCAGTCACTACTGGAGAATGAAGAAGGAACGTAAAAAAATGGAATTTCTAGTTCACTGAAGGAGGACTTCAAGTTTCTTGCTCATATATGAGGAGAAAAGGTCCTTTGGAACTGTAAAAATGTGAAGAATAAGACAATACACGTGACCACATAACCACAACAGGAATCTGCAGTGACAAATTACATACTGGATCTGTTTAGAGAAAATAAAATTCAGAGTATCAGTGGTGTCACTATAACAAATAGTGACAGTACAAAACCGATTCAAATACAAATTACACTTAGAGAAGGAATGGTCAAAACTGTACCTGCACTGAATGGCAGGATGCCCAGCAAAGAAGACATGAAGACCATGATCCCAATTCCCGCTTGCTATGCCAGCAAAGACTTAACTTGCAAAAGCATTCAATTGAAGTTAACTTGTGTAGAGCTTGCTATTATCTAATATGGGGTTTCAATCAATAAAACATATATCCAACTGCTCATCAATATACTCCTAAACGTACATTTTATTTTGCCTGATCATTGAAGTTTGCTTTTCACCTTCTACAATATATAAATTTCAAATATGGCATCACATAACTACAAGCAGTGGAATCATAGAATCATTTAGGTTGGAAAAGACACTTAGGGTCACAGCTGTTAGCCTGACTGTGCCATGTCCACCACTGATGCATGTCTACCCATCTTTTGAATGCGTCCAGGCATGATGATTCAGCTACTCCCCTGGGCACTCCTCTCCAACATCTGACCACCCTTCCCATGAAGAAATTTTTCCTAATACCTTTTTCTAAACCTTCCTTAGGGCAGCTTAAGGCCTTTTCCTCTTGCCCAATTGTTACCTGGGAGAGTAGAACAACCCCTACTTAGCTACACCCTACTTTCAGCATCCTTTGCACTCCCCTGATCCTCCTTTTCTCCAGACTGAACAACCCCACCTCCCTCAGCCACCCCTCACAGGGCTTGTGCTCCAGACCCTTCCCCAGCTCCGCTGCCCTTCTGTGGACACCCTCCAGCATCTCAATGTCTGTCCTGCAGTGAGGGGCCCAGAACTGAGCACAGGATTTGAGATGTGTCCTCACCAGTGCTGAGTAGAGGGGGACAATCCCTGCCCTGGTCTTGCTGGCCACACTATTGACGGCCAGGATGTCAGGAGCCTTCTTGGCCTCCCAGACACACGCTGGCTCATGTTCAGCTGCTGTTGACCAGCATCTCCAGGTCCTTTTCCATTGGGCCCCTTTCCAGCCACTCTGCACCAGCCTGTAGCACTCAATGGAGCTGTGGTGACCCAAGTGCAGGATCTGGTATGCCACGTTGAATCTCATACCTCTGCCTTGCCCACCAATCCAGTCTGTCCAGATCCCTCTGCAGAGCCTTCCTACCCTCAAGCAGATCAAAACTCCTGCCCCACTTGGTGTTGCCTGCAAACTTACTGAGGGTATACGCAATCCTCTCATCCAGATCACCAATAAAAACTTTAAAAATTGACTGAGCTCTGGGAAACATCTCTTGTGACCAGCCATTAGCTGGATGTAATTCCATTTAACACCACTGCCTGAGCCTGGACATCAAGCCAGTAGTTTTAACCAGCAGAGAGGGCAGCTGGAAAAGCCATGTATTGCCAGTTTCTCCAGGAGAATGCTGTGGGAGACAGTAGCGAAGGCTTCAGTAAAGTCCAGGTAGCCTACATCCATAGCGTTTCCCTCATCCACTAAGCAGGTTACCTCCTCACAGGAGGTGGTCACGTAACAAAAGCAATCACACTGCAAGTACACATTCTTCAATCACTGTGTAAGACAAACCTTTAGGCAGGCTCTCAGCAATTGCAAGCACAGCGCTGTATTGTGCAGGGTGCTGAAAAGGGCATAGACGCTGTGCCAGCCCTTATCTACCCTTAAAACCAAATGTGAGCTGGGGGGAAAGGGGGAGGCAGTGCCCTGTAACCAGCTGCCCAAGGAAAGGTTGTTGCCAGTTTCTGCTCTAAAGTAGCCAAGAATGCCAACACACCTAACGTGCCTTGGTTACACAGAATATAAACACACTGATTGGGTACAGTATGTTCAGCACTGGAAGAATCAGCACATTTTCAACAGCACATGGAGCACATTACATGACCACAGAGAAAGCAGTTTTTATAGTTTCTAGCCCATTCTACTGGTGTCAAAAGTAAAAGAAAAAAACCCTTTAGCTCCCTACCAGCTAGACAAGAAAGAGAGAAATCAACACCATTCCACAAACACACCCTATTACAGTAAAACATGTGACCAAATGCTTATTCTTAGGCACACGTTTCAATTCTTCCAATATCAAGAATATCCAAACATATAACTAAAGACACCTTTTAACTACCGCCCAATGAATTTGGAGAAAGAAACCTCCTGCTGCTTTTAATGGCTTAAGGATCGATTCCCAGACTTAGAATTATTTTCAACTTCCTGTTTTATCTAATTGCAGGAAGGGAAGAATCAAGGAAAGAGTGTAATGCAGTAAAATAAAAATGATTAAGAGGAACATATTTACAGTCCTGTTTTATTTTCTCCCAATAAATTACTTATTAGACACTGATCTTTAAAAGCAAAAGAGATTTGAATAATTGCATTAAATTTTGGTTCTTCTGAATCAGTTTTGAAATGGCTGTAAGCAAAAAACCCAATAGATTACAGATAGGAAAAAATATTTGGGTGGAGAAAGAGGTGAAAAATTAAGAACTATTATAGGTTTTGGAAGAGTCAGAGTAACAACTACATTAGGCATTCATCAGAACATGTATTTTCCATTTTGAAGATGGAAGAATTTTGAGACACAATTTAATGAACTTCATTATAGGCATCTCCACACTAATAAACCATGAGATAAACATCCTATAAATTTACATTACTACATAAAAAAGTCCAGTGGGTGCTACAATACACATTCATAAATTTCAGAACTGTGGGTGCTCCTTAGGTTCATTTTAAGAAGAATTTATGTGATTTTAACATTGACCTAAGCCCACTTCACCTTACATTATCCAAATGTTAGTGTCAAATCACCTACATAAATACACGACTCTGTAACAAAATAAAAGGAACAAACTCTCTGTTTCTTCACCTTAAGCAATATCCTTTCAGAAGTAATATGAAGCAAGTCTATTTACATTTCCTTAAGGAGAGATAACAACACCAACACCAGGTTTCCCTAGAGCAATAGTATGTACCATAGCTTAGCTTGTCAGAGGCAGCATTAAAGAGAAAAGAGGGAGGCAGAGGATAACCCAAAAACCTCTGATCACCTAAGCAGGGTATTGGAGAGATTGCTACTTTACAGAAGACATTTAATGGTACTAACACGTAAGTTTATTACTTAAGGACTTTCCTGCTATCGGGCTCTATTCAGCAAAACCAGCCTCTTGGGCAGAGATGTCCCAGTCCGGCCCCGCTCTCCCTGCAGCGCCAGCCGGACCTCCACGGGGATCGCTGCGTGCACCTGGAAAAGCCCGTTCAGCTACAGCAGAGTCCAATCCCGAAACGGCCAGCGCCTCAAGCACGCAGGAACCCACCTCCCACCATTCCCCTACATGCTGCTGGGTGCTCTTTTTCCTTAAAGTGCTGCAACCACACAATTAAGGGACTTAAAAGTCCGTGGAAGTTCAAAGACAAATCTCCCCCCTCCCGAAACGAAGACAGATAGACCGACAGACATACACATACGTACGCAGCACAGAAACGAGACACGCTTTCCGCCGGTCCCTCAGGCCCCGGGTGCCGGCGAGGGTCCCGGCGGGGACGGGGACCCGCCGCCCCCGGCGCGCCTCAGCACTTGCCCCAGCCCGGCTCGGGGGCCCCGCCGGCCTCCGCCCTGCGCCGCCCGCCTTCCCCCCAGCCCTTCTCCCTGAGGCCGAACTGGACAGCAATAAAAACATAATCAGACTAACCCGAAGAGCCCGCGCCGCAGTCTCCGAGCACGCCGCGCCCGCCCGCAGCCAGGGACACACGGCAGGTCAGGGCAGGGCAGGTCAGGGCAAGCTCCGCGCTGCCCGCGGCCGGACCGGGACCGGCACCGCTCCTGTGGGGCAGCCCCTCGCCACCGGCGCCCTGCCGAGCACCCCGAGGCCGGAGAGGGGACCTACCTGCCGCCCCCGGCGCTGCCGGCCGGCACTGCCGCGCTCGCTCACCTCCAGCGCGGATGACGGCGGGAGGCGTGCCGCGGCACGGCTCCTCCCGCCCGCGGCTCCTCCCTCCCGCCCCTGCCGGGGCCCGGCGGCGGGACCGCTCGGTGGGCGTGCGGCCAGGCCTCCCCGCCCGCGCCCCGGCCGCTTCCCCTCGCCCTGCGGATGAGGGCGCTCTGGGAGCTCTTTGCGGCACGGCCTGGGCGAGCAGCTGGGCTCGGTGGTCCCAGGTCCGCGGGAGACGCGTGTGGAGGCGCTGTGAGGGCTGCGCGCCGCTCTGAGGCCGTGCGAGGCCGCGGTGCTGCACCGAGAGTGACGGCCCCTGTTGGCCCCTTTGTGACAGGGGGCTCTGGCCCCACTGCTCACACTAAGAAATTTCTCCCTGACTAAAATTCCTCTCTTTCAATTTGTTCCCATTAGTCTTTGTCTTAGCTCTCTCTTCATGACCAAGAGTTCAGCTTCCCTGTAGGCCCCCTTCAAATACTGGAAGGTTGCTATCGGATCTCCATGCAACCTTCTCTCCTGCAGGCTGAGCAGCTCCAGCATTCTCAGCATGTCTTAGCCCCTGTTCTCAACCCCTGTTCAGGGCTGAGCCTTTCAGCCTGGACCACGATCAGAGGAGCAGGTCACCTTCTTTTCCTCTCATTTTATTTCTCCTCATTTGTCACATTTGAGCTCCGAATTCTGTTTCTCATATAAAACTGCTTTCTGGGCCAGCCACCAGCAGACATGCACCCTGATCAGGACCACTGGCATCATCCACCTGGTCATTCCTATCCATGCTGAGAAGGCAAAAATTTCAGATTGTTCATTCCCCCAACATGTACTTTCTATATTAAGTTTTTCAGGCCTCAGGAAAAAAATTTAGGGGGAAGAATTGAGGAGGAGGACAGTGAGGAAGGCTATAAATCAGTGTAAATGAATGACTGTGGAAAGGAAGCTGTGAGAAAAAATGTGCAAAGATTTCCTGCTGATGAAAATGGGAGGTTACTGGGACTTCATCTGCAATACTGCTGCATGCAAGAAAATGTCACTCCTACAGGGCCCTGGGCCCTCCTCAGGGAGCAGAGTGCTGAAGCTAATTCCTGCTGTGAAGCAAGGCTGCACAGTTGACTGCCTGCTTGCTGCTTGAGAATGGTTAAGAACCGTAAGCTGCTCAAGACCTTTTTGTTACAGGTAGAATAGACTACTCCCAAGCTACACAACATGAGTGCATAATAGCTCTGCATTTATAGCTGTAATTGCTGATATTGGACAGGCTGACTCATGCATATTGAATTCCAAGTGCAGAAGGAACTATTGTGTGCCTGTGTGTGTTAAAAGAAGAAATAACATAGCATTTCAATGTTCTGCTTCCATTTTTCTTCCATTTTGTTTAAGGTCCTTACATCACTCCGGTTTTTATCTTCCATGATATTTATAAAACAACTTTGTCACATGTTTACTCAAACCTATGTGCAACAGTCACACCACTTAGAGACTGTGGCTGCCCAAGGTCAGAGCCGCAAGAGAGATCCCTGGTAAGCTAGCTTCATCCACTGATGCTTCAGTTTCTGCTTTTCACAGCAGTAGGAGTACAGTGGCTTATATACACTGTAGTCAGATGTGCCATCTGGCTCAGCTCTGAATCTTTAGAGTGGTTGGCATGTTATTTAATGTATTCAGAATCTGCAGCTTTAACTAGCTTCAAATAGAAAAATGGAAGATGAGAATAATCTAATACTATCAGGTCTTCTCAAAATTTCCTTTCAGATTTTTAAAGTTAACTGCTTCATATTATATTTCACTTCAGTAGGCAGGACTAAACTGTCTTACAGAACTATTGCAGAGGAAGTTTTAAGAACTGCAGATAGTGGTGACACTGGTTACATATGACGAACAGGACCAAGTCCCAGGTCCTGTTCCAAGAGTGAGCAGAACCCCTGACTACTCTACTTTTGAAAAAGCATCCTAAAGCAAGAGAAAATTTTTTCATTCTTCTTTGTGCTGAACCAAACAAGTACCCAAACAGTATTTTCCCACTCCTGCATATACTTTCTAATGGTGCTATATGATATAAGTAAACACTCAGTAAATGACAAGTTATCTCATTTACCATGTTTTTCTTCTCACACTCCCAGGGTCTCCTCATAGTGCTCTGAGGTCTGCCAGCTATGTGCAGGTGTACAAATATGAGGCAGATGGGACAGGAGTTGCCACTAGTTGTAGTACTAGATTGCTTGTTACAATCTAATTTTCTACAATTATCATTTTAGTAGATTGCCCTTGTCATGGTTTATGTCCAGCTGGCAACCAAGTGCAACTCACTCACTGTCCCTTGGGGTAGGAGGGGGGACAGAATCAGAAAAGTAAAAGTAAGAACACTTTGAGGTGAGATAAGGACAGTTTAATAGGTAAAGCAAAAGCCATGCATGCAAGCAAAGCAAGACAAGAAATGCACTCATTTCCCATAGGCAGACAAGTGTGAAACCATTCCAGAAAAACAGGGCTTAGTCAGGTGTAACATTGACTTGGGAAGACAAACACCGATCACACTCAGTATCCCAGGTTCCCCCTGTTTTATAAGCCCTTCTTCCCCCAGTTTTATAAGCCAAGCATGACACCATGGTATATTGAATCCCTTGGGTCAGTGGTCCCAATTGTGTCCCCTCCTAGCTTCTTGTGCACCCTGTTGGTGGGGTCCCTTGAGGAGCAATAAAGATCTTGATGCTGTCTAATGCTGCTCCATGGTAACAAATACATCCCTGAGTTATCAACACTTGTTTCCAGCACAAATCTAACTACTGTAAAGAACATTATCCCTTCCCCAGACAAAATTCCATACTGAATTCCATGTAATGCTGCTTGTAGCATAGAAGCTAGTGGGGTAATTGCAGAAAATCTGGAGCTTTAGGGGTAGTCAAACACATTTTTCTTCTTTGTGTAATCACTGTTCAATGGGATTGATGATGATGTTTATAATGAGGACATTTATGATATTCCATACCAATGTATTTATTCACAAAATATCTGAGATGGGAAAACTACTATTATTTACTTTTATATAAATGCGATTGAAGACATGTATTAACAGTATACTGAAGTCAGTTTTAAGACCCATAGTTCTAGATCAAAAACACTGTGGCAGAGTGATGATCTGGTATAAACATGTTTTTCTGGTTGAGTCTCTTTCAGACAATTCATAGGAATTAGTTTTATGCTGATGAGTTTTTTACTTTGCAACTTACATTCTTGGTGGTGTGGGGAGAAGTCTAATTGTATGTCATGCCTAAGCCAGAACAAGTTTATGCTACCAGGAGGGCCAGAGGTGCGCAGCTCCACTGGATGAATTTTGATGAAACCATCAGTAGTTGCAGCTGGATCATTTTGCCAATGCAGAATATTTAAAATTTTTCTTACATCTTCACTTTGTCAAAACCTTTGTTTAAGGATGGCAGTACAGAGTGTTCAGTCACTGCAGGATACTAAAGTTCTAGTTATCTCCACCGGAGGAGTGGGATCAGATAATCCAAGTAATTTTTTTGTCTTACCATGCTTGAACCAGTGCTGATCTGAGTTACTAACTGCGGAAGTTCAGAGTACAGAGTCCAGCATACACACAGATAATATTTTAGGCCCACATTAGTAATGTCATTTTTACTTTCCTTTGGTTTTACATATCTGGTAAGCATGAACCAATGTTTGAAGGAAAGTTATAAAATTACACTTAGGAAGATCTACTTTTTCAGACTTAAAAAAAAATAAAATTCAGAAACAATTTCTAGAAATCTGCAAATGCAGTAAGAGCTGCTGCTTAGAGTCTTCGGAGTAGCAGTGGGTAATGAAACCTTTTGCTTCAAAAGTCTCTCTCCAGAATATGACTTATTGCATGGGGTAAAACTAGGCATGCTGTTTCAAGACAGACAGTAATGTGTTAATTTGGTGAGATTTTTTTTCCTGTAAATGTAAAGAACTACAAAGACTTCTATTTCTTCTCTTAATTAAAATAAGCAATTTTCTTTACTATGTTTCTCTCTCACCACAAACAAGCAAGATATATTAAAAATCAGAACCACATAGTTTTCCCCTTCTGCTGATTTGATCATCTTAGGAATACAATGAAAGGGTATATATTAAAATAATATTGAGCATGGTCATTAAGGATACACATTAGAGGGGATTAAAAGTATTAGTTTCTTATATTTGTCTGGACATTTCCAAGGACAAGGAAAATCCAAGGACATTTTCTCCTTTCTATCTAGTAATTACAGATTTATATTATTGCATACTATATGTCATATCAGAATGTCAGCACTAAGCCTGCATTTTTTTGTTTGCTGAAAACAAAGCAGGGCACAAAGCCTTTTAAAATGGTCCTTAATGCTTTTAAGAGAACACACCTTATTTGATAGGGTCTACTGAGACTTTGATGACTGCCTTCAGGTGATAATGAATCTCTGGCAGCTAAGAACTGATTGCTTGTGCCAGCCTACCCTCCCACAGTTTTCTTTTTAATTTGCTTTTTTTTTTTACTCCACAAGCAATGTGGATAACTGAGCAGAACTTGGCAGTCAGTTTTGCCATAGAAATCAGAGAGCTCTTCATACAGCTACTCACATAAGCCACAATCATTTAGACAACTTTTGTCTACAAGTTGACAAATCTATCATCCTGATCTCTTCTGTTGAGCAAAACTAACATCTTTTTACGGTTGGCATTATTATTCTAAACAGAACAGGTGTGCTTTTCTGAAAGATGGGAAACCGTTTCCTCCCTGAATCTCTTTCTTCAGCTTTTGGTACAACTAACATTACAACTAGATTCAGTATTTCTGGATTCCTCACTCATGACTCCATCATTTTAGCCACCTGCATATCCCTGCACTTGTGCTTAATGAACTTTATGAACAGTTCTGGAGTAAGCTGTATTTTTTTTGATTTTTCTTGTAACTGTGAGGTTCCAGAGCATACTAACCACTTGCAGGCAGAACTTCTAGTCTGAGTGTTGCCATTATTTCCTGTTTTCCTGAAGAATATCATATAATCTAAGATAGGTCCACGAAGAAAATTGTATGTAAGACAAAAAAGGTTGTAAAAACTTTCTGAAGGTAAAAAAGAGAGAAGCATCTGCATAAGTGAAAATTCCAGCACTGCCAAACGGAGAGCATACAAAGTTCTGGCAGTTAATTAGTTATGTTTTGCCACATGTTTGTTGGAAAACTGAGCAGTGTTGAGCTCTCCTAGCTGTCAAAAACTAGATGACATTGGTTCTGTTTCCCAGCTCAGAGAATGCACCCAAAGTGATCGAATCACTAGAAATTCCTGTGGAATAAGAGTCATAGCTAAATTCTAAACCAGTCCTTCATTTCCTGCTAGTTTCATTGCTTAACATACATAGATGCAAACTGGTTCAGAGAAGGGGAAGAGATTAGTAAAATGTTAGAGTAAATGTTGTCTGAATGTTTTATTGACTAGTCTTCTAGTTTCATGCTCTTTAAAATAACAGTGTAATGACCGTAGAAATATCATTTTAGATAAAAAGATGATTTGAACTCACCTTTGTAAAAAAACATCAAATTTAAAGTGAGATTGCATTTATAAAGGTTTTACATGTTCACTAATTATACAGTCATTAATTCACAATGATTTGCAGCATTTGGAGTATAAGAATTCTGCTTCATATCTGAAGTAATCTGGAAAATGGAATTTAGAATATGTGTTTGCATCTTTAAATTCTACTAAATGTATTATGATGCAAACCAACCAACCAACCAACCAACCAACCAAAAGCAGGTATTGGCCTGCAGCATGTACCCTGCAGACTTTGTCTGGTTTTTGTGGCTTTCTCCTTCTCAAAGCTGTGTTTTCTCTTTAAGGCACTGAATTGAATATGGTGGTCTGAATGCATGCTTCAGGTTTCTCTGAAAATGAAATATAAAACCCAGTTTACTATCTAGCACAGCAAGACTGGCTTTCAGGGAAATCAAATGCCAGTGCAAGATCTTCCATGTAAAGAAATGCTTTCTCCCATGCTTGGGATTCTGCCCCCTCTGATAGTGAATCATTTGGTTTTAGTCTCTCAGCGCTGTTTTATGTTTTTCTATTTAAAGAGTATCTTTAAAGAGGATTTCTTTAGAGAAATATGTACTCAAGATTTATGTCAGAGAACTTAAGCATGACATGCAGTGCACTTTCAGTGGGTGTTGGCACCGTTTAACTGATAAAATCCTGCTCTTGAAGTACACATGTATGAAAAGCTGTGCTTACATATATGGCAGAGAGGAAGAAAATTCAGTTTCTAAGAGTATTCAGAAGTGGATTGCTCAGATACCAGTAAATTATCTTACTATTTCAAAACATAAAAATGTTTTTGCAATTACATGCAAGTTCTATGGCGCTTATTTCAGAAATATGTTCAAAGTGTGAGTCTTTATCAGCTAGTACCAGGACTAGAAAGTATTTCTTTATTCCCTAGCTAAACAGAAGTTCTAAACCGTGAGACATATCCTCTGCTGGACAGAGGTAGAAACCAAGCCCATATGGATTTTTTCTTCCAGACATTCCTTTACAGCTGCACAGAAACAGGGTCAAAGTGTATTTCTATTGCTATATCACATCATCATATTGGAGAGAAATGTTGGTACACTGAATTCCTGTGCTAAGGCTATCTCCTGCCTCTGTGGCCCAGCCCTGTTGGTGCTGTGCAAATACATTGAAGGGAACTCTGGTGCCAGATACAGCAGAGTTAGAGGCAGCTGAATCAGCCCAGGCCAAGGATGATCCTACACAGGTAGGGTTCCAAATGCGATGTCTCTCAGCACTACCTGTAAATCATGATAATTAGGCATACTTTGCTAACACTGCATATTAGGCTTTGTGAGCAATCAAGTAAATGTTCTGTAGTTAGCAAGCTACTGCTTCTAAATCTGTGGAAAATGAAAAAAAAAGGGTGTTGGTAATTGTTTCCAGTTGCAAAAGAAAGAAAAAAATAATAAGCATAGCAGAACAGACGGAACAAGAGGGATATGAAATACGTTTGTAAGAATTCAGAATTCCTTCTCTGCCTCTGGCTAAAATCCAGCATATTCAGGAGAATTTGTTTCAGAGTGTCTGAATCTTCTTTTTACTCCATCCATTGAAACTGTGTATCTGGAAAACCTTCTTGCTACTGTTCTATTATTCGGTGATCTCTGTGCATTCAGAACATGGTTTGAACAGAAGACTGTCAAAGGTAATGGGACTAAAATGCTGAAAATGTATGTCTGTGCTAAAGTCATCAAAGAACTATGGATAAAATTTTGACTATATGTTCCTGAGTTGCACACGTGACCTAATTGCTAGGTTTTACCATACTTCTGACTGGGATATCTCCTGAAAACACTGGAATGTGATTATGTTGGAATGTTACATTATGTTTATGTTATGTCAGAAATTTTTTTCTCTCTAACCTGTTAGTTTTGCTTTAGATAATGGTATCATTTTAGACTGAACATTTCTGCTGAGCTTTTCCATGTAATCACTGTTTATTGGTATTCAAATGCTATTTATTAACAACTTTTAGAGAAAAGAAACATTGAAATGCAGAGAAAAGTTCAAATTTTGTTTCTTTTACACTCATAACTACAATTCATCTCTCTGTAGCATAAAATTGAAGATGAATTTGAAAAAATGGCCAGGAAAAATTAATGGCAAATAGGTCTGCATGTTTAAAAATCAGATGTCCTTCACCTGAAATCACCTGGCTATTAAGAAACCTGCTCCATTTATTGAAAAAAAATAAAATAGGCTAGACGCACATTCTTGTTAGTGCTTTTGCTTTCCAAACTTAATTTGAGTTCTTAATTTACTAAAAGAAAACTTGTCTTCATTTGGTGTGAATTATACCATTGGGAGAAAAGAACAGCCAAAACAATAAGAGACAAAAGATTTTGAAGAAATCTGTAAAGAACAGAAACGCAGTTTCTTTCACCAATAGGTTTGTTCAATGTATTAAACTTTCTTCAGCTAGACAGAACTAGCTGANTGTAACTGCTTTTATGAAATAGAAAATGGACTTGTAGAAATATAGTCTCTCAAAGATAAGCTTTATGGATTCATGTACCTTTTGCCTTTTCACAGAGTCACAAATGGGTCATATTGGTGAAGGCCACAGGGTGACATCTGGTCCGACCTCCCTGCTCAAGCAGGGGCATCCCAGAGCACAAGGCATTGGATTGTGTCCAGACAGTTCTTAAATATCTCCATATCTCCAGGTTCTACAACCTCTCTGGTCAACCTGCTTCACTTTTCTTCTCTGAAGTATTCAATTCTCTGTTAGGTTAAGAGTGTGTAAGTTTATTTATTTCACTTAAATTTGTTGGTGAAATAAAATTTAAATTTTATTTCACCAATAAACCATGTTGGTTATGTGGGTGGAGCAGTAACAATGACTAAATGGGAAATATCCAAGGGCTTTTTTATGGTGACTCCCTTCTTTGAACTTTGTACTTGGAAACAGTTCCTGTCAGTATTTCACTTTCTCTCTTAAAGTGGTAAAAACCAGAAGCAGAAATGCTTCTTACTTTCTCTATTGAAAAGGGTTTCTTAGCTTCCACATAAGAAAATATTTACAAAATTTATCTTAAAATTTCTGCTGCTAAATGCCTGGCACTGTGTAAAATCTTAATTCATGCAAAAGGAGAACTTCCTTGCCTGGACAGCTGTGAAGTCAAGTAGCAGTGATACAGCATGCATGTTTTTCCCAGACGCAAGGAGACCCTGCAGTGAAACATCATAACTTAAAGCTCAACATTGCACGGTTTTCCATACATAGGATTGCTGAATTTGTAGTACTACATACATGTGTGTATGTATAAAATGATGTCACAACTGTTTGTTTGTTTGGGTTATAGATGATCATTGTCCTGTGATTTGGTGTTCATTCAAACAGGAAAATATGTGTTAGCTGAAAGATATTTGCCAGGTGATGAAAAATAGAATGTGGAGTTGGGGGGTGAGGGGAGTTTCTGAAGTTGTAACTTAGTTGACTTTTTTCAGGCCAGTGTTTCCATATACTGAAATTCCAAATCTACTTTCTCTAAAATTGCTAACTGTTTAAATACTAGGCCTGGTTTTTTTTTGGTTTTTTTCAGAGATGGATGACACTTTTCTCTCTCAGTTCTGTAGTGCCAAAGGCAACAGGAATCTAGTCTTTTTTGTCATCTACAAATTTGCTACACTGTATTTCAGACCATCAGTTTCTCAGGAGATATTTTCAGATTATGTCAAATTATCATTTCGATTTCTCTTTCTTAAGGTACCAATGCCCTTGTTGCTATGACGGTTTCATGTTAGGCAGTCAATGAGCTGATTTTATCCCAATGAAATGAAAGGTCAAAAATAAGCTATATAAACTGTATTTGTTATAATGAACTTTTTACCACTGTGAACCCAGGTAGTAAATATTGAATGTGTTAGTATTCCCCCCCTAAAAAAAAACAACAAAAAACCCTAAAAAAAATCCACCAAACCCACCCCCTCCCCCACATGTTTAGGAAGTTTATTTGATGAAGTCTAGTCATTTCTTGGTGTTAGCAAATTAAATGACAGTCCATTAGCATAGGAAGTCAATAAAGTCTTATTGTAAACACTCAACTGAAGGTTAAAAACACCACACAGGATAAGAATGTTGGCACAACCCTTTTCTTTAGGATCATTTAGGATCAAAAGTAATTGCTGAAGTAAGCAACATCTTGAGTTTTTTGGATTGTTTTGTTGACCTCTTTGTTAGTTATTAGTTTTTGGTGGACAGCAAGCTGTCCATGAGCCAGCAGTGTGTCCTGGTGGCCAGGAAGGGCAATGGTGTCCTGGGGTGCATTGGGAAGAGCAGTGCCAGCAGGCTGGGGGAGGTGACCCTGCCCCTCTACTCAGCCCTGGTGAGGCACATCTGGAGTGCTGTGCCCAGTTCTGGGCTCCTCAGAACCAGAGAGACACAGAGCTGCTGGAGCTGGTCCAGTGGAGGTGACAAAGATGATGGGGGGACAGGAACATCTCTCCTGGGAGGAAAGGCTGAGGGAGCTGGGCCTGCTCAGCCTCGAGCAGAGATGGCTGAGAGGGGACCCCATCAGTGTCTGTGAGTATCTGAAGGGAGGGTGTCAGTGAAGGGATCCAGGCTCTGCTCAGCGGTGCCAAGGGACAGGACAAAAAGCAACAGGCACAAACTGACACACAGGAAGCTCCACCTGAACATGAGGAAGAGATTCTTTACTGTGCAGCGACCGAGCACTGATTGAACAGAAGGGTTGTGGAGTCTCCCTCACTAGGGTTATTCATTGAGTCTGGACACAATCCTGTGCCATGTGCTCTGGGGTGACCCTGCTAGAGCAGGGAGGTCAGACCAGATGACCCCCTTTGGTCCCTTCCAAACTTATCCCTTATGTGATTTTACTTTCACCATGATTGTGAAATTGCTATAATAATTTGTAAAACCCCCTTCTTCAAAGTATATTTGAATTGCATCACCATGTTAAATAAAAATATCGCTTTATCATACCCATAGTGCAATCTGACACATTTGAGTCAGCAATTTGGCGGGTAGAATGCATTTGGTGACAGTTCCTATTTGGCATACTGAAAAATTCGTTGAGAGTCAGGCTCAACAAAATCAGTGTGTTTCAAGTCTTTCAGGAAATATCTAAGGGATTATGACTGGAGCAATCTTTTGTGCAACCGCACTTACTGCAAGAGAGAAATAACTTTTAAAAATAAAGATTTAGAGGGATTGAAAAGTTTATTTTTCTCTTTGTGGATTTTTTGGGCCACTGGGGATTTGGTCATTCTGTTGTTAAAACTGATAGCAAAATCCTCAATTATCTTGGTGGGATCAAACTCAAAAGAAAATAGAGTTCTGTGAAAATACCAAACTCATTATATAAATATAGCAAAAGTAAGTTATGATAATCTTGATCTAGTTGGTTTTTTAATAGCAGCTGAGTATCTTTCCCAAGGGCTTTTTTGATCTCTTTGAGGCAAACCAGAGTCTCAAATATAAAATCCAGCATATATCCTTATTACATTTTGTCACAGCTGAAAGTCTTGAATGCAGAAATAAGGCCACTGATTACTATAATCTATACATTCATTTTCTTTCATCCTCGGTTCTCCTCTGTGAGTGATATTAGTCATCAAATAAGACTGACAACTAAACTTACAAGATTGCTGTTTAATCCCTCAGCAAGTTTCCATTTGATACAATTTTAGAAAAAAATGGTGAACCTGAATTGTTGTTATTTGATGTCTAGAACTAACTGGTTTTACACAGCCAGAAGCAGAATTATCTATTTATTCAGGTAAAAATAACATGTTAAATAGTCAGAGTACTGTGTACCTGCCACAGAGGTGTCACCCTGAAGGATTTAATTCTTCTGAGTAGTGAATTGATCGCTTAAACTGAACAAAAGATTGGGAGTTTGCCACTCAGCATCATAATAGGAAGAATCAGAATAAGCACAACAAGCATTCATTCACGTAGTAATCAAGAGCTGTTTTTTATTAGGGATGCTTTGAGCTACTGAGACAGAAAGAAATTAATTTCCATTGCTAAACCCATGATGTCATTCCAACATTTCTGATCATTGGTGTTAAGAGGGAAGAGGTCAAGAGAATTCCACATGAAAAGGGATGTGTGTATGTTGGGGAGAGACTTTTTTTAAAGTCAGGAAAAGGAGGGTCCATATACACAAACATGAAGCAGTTTGCACGTATGAATTTAGCATTGAGAAAACCCTGAGAATATATGAAAATAGTGCTATAATTTTTAGTCTGTACAAAATTGGTTTTAATTGAACAACTGCTAATAAGGCTTAGGCTGCACAACTGAAGTAGCAGAATAATGCTTGCAATTGTTCTTTCTAAATAATTCAACATCAGTAGTCACTTTCAGGGAACAGCCTTTATAGGAGCACTCAGAGTGTAGAAATGTCATCTAAGTACAGTTAGAAAGGTTAGAAACACCATCATTCCCATATTGGCTCTGTCAGTGCGGGAGTGATAAAGAACACACAGCAAGCAGGAAACATGTTAAGAATTTACGAGCTGCAGCAACTGTTCTGTCAGAACTTCAGTTTCTCTTCAAGCTAAATACCCAGCTCATTTTTAAAGGAAATGGTAATGAACAAATCACTTTTGGAGAGAAGTCACATGCAGTGTCACAACCAGTAAAACAGGCTCTTTGTCAAATCCCCTCATAAATCTCCTTCCTAACAAGTTTACTTTTGCCCAAGTCCTCATCTGCACAAATTGTCTAAATAATCTTTGGGGAAAAAAGATGGGCTACATCCTCTCTTCATTAAGTGTCTAACTTTAGACAGCCTTTAAATGGTCTAAAGAAGTGAGCTCAGACCATTTATTCCTTAAGAAGCCCAGTTCTCTGTCCATCACCTATCTGCAAGTCATATGTGAGATTTGGCCCCCAGACCACCTCTGAACTGCACTGAACATATAGCAAACCCTTTGACATGCAACTCCTTTAGGCGTAGTTTAAACTGTATGCGCAAAATCTTTTATTTCTTCTTCATCTTATAGAAAGAATTTGAAAGTTGAAGAGTTTTTCATAAGTAGTTATTTAAAATAGAGTGAAAGTAGCCATCTGTCTTGTTTCAGTTTTATCCTGTTGCCTTATTAATCCACATTTTATGCTACTGGCTATAAATACTAGATAGAACGTATAACTAAAAGGGAATTTAACAGGGGAGATTAGGTAAATAATAGAAAACATAGAAAACATAGCAGTAGGAAAAGTGAAAATGGAAATAAAAGAAAAGACTGGGAGACAGGAAGAGAAAGAAGGGTAGGATAGGGAAAAAGAAAATGTAGAAGCAGTGTTTTATTGTTGCTATTTATAGCATAATGTAATTAACTATCCCATAACTTCCTATCCACAGAGAAGCTGGAACTATTTCAGCCCACTTTTCATATCTCTACTACTTTGCAGATACTATTAAGCTCAAATTAACATGACAAATGAAAAAACATTTATTTCAGAACGTCTAGACCTCACATATGGCAAGCACAGTAGCTAGAGATGCAAATAAATTAAGAAAATTGAAAAGGAACAAGAAAGGCTTGAATAATTGCTGCCAATAATCTGATTAAAGGCTTGAACTCTCTCAGCTTGTACATGTAAACTTGTACTTTGCTTCAGTAT
>WBNQ01048580.1:1804-24534 GCA_013401375.1 Spizella passerina | reverse complement strand
CCCACCCCAGCCCCTGGGCAAAGCATGAAAAACATGGTGTCTGAGGCACTCCAGCCATCTGCCATCTCCTGCCATGGGACCTCCATGAGTTCTAGCTCTTGATCCAGAGAATACCAGCTGCCTTTCTCCATGGAGCTGCAGCTGCCAGACACATAATGAAACAGGGGACAGGGAAGGTTGACACTTCATTTTGTCTTTCAAGCCATGTGCTCCTCTGTGAAACCCCATCTTGTGTGTGGAAAGGGTTGCTAAGCCATTTTGGTTCTCTTTTTCTTTGTGTTTGTGAGATTTAGCAATTTTGTATCTAATGATACAAACCAAAAATATTGGGTTTTTTGCCCATTGCTCTTTCGCTTGTTAGTGAACTCTTATTTTTTCACTTATGTCTACTTGTATTTGTTCCTTATTGGTTGAACCAATTGTATTGGACAGGGAAGGATTGGTTGAACCTGTAAATGAAGGCAATTCATTCTGGAGGGTTTGCCTTTAGCGTCAAACCAAGACAGCAGAGCAAAAAAAAAAGAACAAAACACTGCAGCATGATACTCCTCTAACTCTCAAATGCTGATACATTTCTGCTCACTTTCTCCCTCTGAACTGTTTTACTTCCAAAATCAGTTATAAATGGACCGAATCACAAATATAAATCACTATCCAACATTAATGAAGCTCTCACCAAAGAATGCTTTCAAAAATTTTCAGTCCTTTTAATTCCATTTGTTTTTTAACTATATTCATTATGAGGAAAATTTCTGATTTGATCCAACCCTTTTCCACCTCTCACCTTATTGTCAAGGCTTACTTACTCGGCCTTTCACATTTCCTCCATAAAGTCTGTCAACAACACTGCTTTAAAAAAAACCAAAAAAACAAAAAAACACCAAAAACACCAAAAAAAGCACCACACCCTTTCTCGCTATAGCTGCATTTTCTCTCTATGCTACTTCATTGGCCTCCTGCTTTTTCTGTTTCATCACCAAGATGAGCTAGAAAAGCTCCAGTGTACTACTGCGTTTACAGCATTTGTTCTAACAGTTACTCTCAGAAATACGTAACTAATAACTATCCTGCAGTACTTACAGGGCAAGTGAAGTGCCTCATGGCACTGCCTTCCTTCATCCCTGCTTGCCTTCCTGTGTTTCACCTCTGGAGACACTGCAACCTTTGCAACACCAACACCCTTCAGACAAGTATTTGTTGTACAGATACCACAACATAAATCCAATCACTTCTACCATTTCTTTCTGATTCAAATTACTGCTAAGCACCCTCCACAGTTCTGCTGAAATTCCTATCAATGTTCACTCATCTTATACACAGAAACAAATTCTTCTCTAATAAGAGTTTAGTCCTGCCTCCTTCTGTCTACTCTCTCTCCAAATACATGTAAATAATTGCATGTCTAAACCAGGTCTTGTTATCCTCCCTTTCCACATACTCATGATGAATGCCATCAATCTCCTCCTTCCTTTCTGGTACTCAGGATTTCTCTCTAATGTACAGGTTCTTTCTGCATAGGGTATTTTCTGTGTGATCTTCCTGATTTTCCATGCTGCTAAATCTGCCATTCAGACACAACTACAACAAGATAATTTTCCGATGTCAAGGCATATGCATGCCACTCTACTCACGAATTTGTAACACTGCTGCAAAGATTGGTTATCTAGTCAGGAACTGTGGGAACTCAGTTGTGTTTTTAGACCTTCTACAAGGTTTCTATTTTTCACTTTGACTACAGAGTACTTTGTTTTCAAACTCCTTTGCACCTTTCTCCTCTTTCTATAGCCTGAGACGCAGACTTCAATCACACATGGGTCTGTATCAATCAAGCAAAATTTATTTTCTGTTTCTATCCACTAAATGGAAGAACTCCATGAATATCCACAAAGTAATTTCAACGTTTTCTTTTACATTCTATGTGACGTGAAGTATAAAATTTCTGCCATGAGTGGGCTGTAGTTTTGCTAAGAAGGATAGCTATTACTATCCATATTTACCTACAGTATCTCTTAGGCATCAACTTTAAATACCTTGAATAAAGGCTATCCTTCCATCTCAATGACCAAGCAGGTACTAGAGATGCAAGACATTGCTGTGGCTCACATGCATAATAAAAAACCGAAAATAAATTTAAACAACACAGATGGGAAAAATAGTGCTGCAATATACAGGATGATAAAAGAAAAATAGATATGGCTCTTGTTCTTTTCTCAGCAGCACAGAAACTTTTGAAGTAGTTCTACAGCAGATCTTTTCCTACTATAAGGTCAAAAATTTGAAATAACTGTATATAAACAAATATATTTCACCAGCAGCAACTGAACTTCATTATTCTTCCAATTTAATTCTTTTTATTCTAGTTCCAGAAGAAGGTGCTTCTTTTCAAGGCTTTTGGGGTTTTTTTTTCTGTTTGGTAGAATATGGAAGATAGAAAACAGGCATCTACAGGTAATGAATTTACAGCAAGGAGGAAGTTAAATATTTGAGATTTCCTAACTTACTTTTTTGTTTGATTTTTTTTTTTAAACACCTGAAGGGAGAAAGATAGTAAGGGAGGCTGACAGACAAATGACAAGGAATCATCACTGCTCTTGCATTACATTGAGCAACGTCAGTGTATGAGTCAGGATGCCTATAATCCACTTACTAGCCTTGTGCTGGTTTTGGCTGGAGTAAAGGCAATTTTCTTCACAGTGACTGGCATGGGTCTGTGTTTTAGATTTGTGCAGAACACAGGGCTGACAATACAGAGATGTTTTTGTTATTGCTGAGCAGAGCTCACACAGAGCCAAGGCCTTTTCTGCTCCTGCTGCTGCCATGGTGGTCTGGGAGGGGACTGGGGGTGCCTGGGAGGAGACACAGCCAGGACAGGAGACCCAGCTGAGCAAAGGGACATTCCAGACCATGTGGCATCAAGCTCAGTATATAAAGCAGAGGCAAAAAGGACTAAGGGGGAGGAGCGGGGGAGACATTTGGAGTGACAGCACTTATCTTCCTCAGTACCCATTACACTGCTATCCTGAGATGGCTGATTTTCTTCTATATATGGCTTTCACTTTCCCTATTGAACAGTCTTTATCTCACCCCTCAAGTTTTCCAGCTTTTACCCTTTCAGCTCTTACCCCAATCCTGCTGGTGGGGGAGGAAGCAAGCGCTGCATGGGACTTGGTGCCTGGCTGGGGTTAAACCACAAGCCTCTATAAATTCACACTTGATAACATGCAGAACACATGATCTAGCATCAGCGATTTTTTCATTAAGTAATGCCTGTTTTATCTAATATATCTATTACACCTGAAGTGCCAAAAAGCTAGATGCTGAAGTCAGACCTGATCTCAGGACATGTTTGCCAACAGAAGAAAAAAAACAAAACCAATTTTACAGAACAGCAGGTAAAATTTATTTCCTTCCCTCACCCATCTATAAAGAAGACCCACATTTACACTTTACACATTTGAACAGGACACAGCATCACACCAAGTCTGTCTTTGGTTTCCACTGTGCTACTATAACAGATTATCAATTTCTTCTCTTCTAGCTCATGCGGTTTATTTCCACTTTTTTACATTTAGGTAGTTGTAGCCCTCCCTCATGTTATGCCACACCTTGGTACTAGAGAATGATTTCCTTCATGTGCCCTACATCAGGATAACACAGCTACAGGGATTCAAGAACACTTGAGAAGGAACACAGTCCCTTTCAGCTAAAAAGAGGGACAGAGTCTGCAAGTTGATGTATTTTAATCCCCAGTTCCTTTGTTTTGATTAACAGAGGTAATGTAACTTTGTACGGGCATGTCCATTACAACGCATTTTAATGAGTACCAGCCATTCTGTAAACATGCACCACAAACCAGATTACTGAATGCATTCAGTTTGCATGGTAAGTATACGGATGTTGGCAAACAGTCTGAAACTAAGTTTATATCTAAACTTCTTGCTGTTTCAGACCATTGAGGACAATCCAAATGAACTTTTTCAAGATGCAGAAGTCTTTGGAAACATTTCAAAGCACAAAAAGCATAACAGTTTTCATAACAGTTGCATAACATAACAGTTTTCCCAGCACAACAGATTCATAAATTTTAGCAAGGAATGGCTAATACACAAATGCTTGAAAGCCAGTTTCCATCTTCACCCATCACCTCATTCTTTCTCCTTATCCAAAAGAGTGGCAAGGTGGGAAACTAAACAAAGTGCACCTCTACTTTCCTACAGTTCTTCATGGTAAAGTCCAGGAAAATAGCAGTAAGATTTTCATAGCAGCAGCACTCCCCCCTCATCCCCCATGAAAACTTAGATCATCTTTTAGATCAGACAGCCAGCAGAATAGAATCTGAGAGATCTCCATTTTCCCTTGGGTAGAAAAAGATGAGTGTTTGCCCCTACTCTGTCACTCCCCCAGAACCACACTGGTTGTGATAAGGTGACTCCCTCTCATGGCCAACTAAACAATACTTATACCCTAATTAATCCAGTGGTAAAATTCAAAACAGTCTTTTTTGAGTTGTGAGATAGTAAATCATACTAAAAGATCTGATGTCTTACATACTTCAGTAACTTACAAATGTATTTCTACAAGATAGTTTGATGACTACCCTTCATGCTGAAGGTACAAGTTCAGAGATACAGTCATAATTTGTAAAAAACAATGAGTAAGAGACAGTGCCAAGCTGTCACTCAGGAGGCAGGTTAGGATGTATGTTGGGGAGGATGGAACAGGAAAGCCTTATAAATATGATTGCCTGGCAAAAGATTTTGAGAATATAGAAACTATAAGCGAGATTGAAATGAAAGCAAGTTTTGAGATCCCTTAGTTACTGAACAACTGGAAAACAATGGTGTGGCCAGCTGAAGGTAATCCCCTCATGATGAAACAATACCNTGAAGATGATTTATTGTATTGTAATGGGAACTTTGCCCTCTTTTTCTCGCTCACTTCTTCGTCTTCCCCTCTGCACTTCTTCACCCCCTCCTTTCTACATGCTCTCCGCTCTTAAACCTTTGTCTTTAACTCTCTTACACTTTAAGCCTCTCTTCTCTCGGGCCTGCTCCGAGCTGTGGCTGGCAGCTCCCAGTGGGCCCTGCACCCACGCCCTTTGCAATAAACCGATAGTTCCATGACTTGGCTGCAGAGATCTCTCATCTCCGTCCGTCCCGACCGTGCGTGACCCACATCACTCCTACAGACCCCCCTACAGATGTATAACTAGTTAGTTGAAGCCCTCTTTCCTTTTTAGACGCAACTGTAAACTGCTGCAAGGTGCTTGGGTGCCACACACCTATTTCTTTACTTCAACAGTCTGCTCACCAGCTGCTTCAATATTATTAAAGAAAATCGAATATACAACAACTAACTTGTGACTTATAGAACAAGCATATTTTTTGCTGGTTTTCTAGTACATTGAAACTGTTTTGGTAGGCTGGTATAGTTAAGCATTCAAGGCCTCTAACTCTGATTTGGATCAGACAACTTTCTTTTACCAAGGGGAAGATGTGAACAACCAAAGGACATGGAAGAATCAGGCTTATGGACTGTACTGAACTGTCTTGTTGCACAGAAGCAACAGTGCAGCAGAAATCAGTTAACTGATTAATTACTCCTGAAACGAATTAATTACAACTCTTTGAGAATACCTACAGTTTGTTTCAGAGGACAGAGTTAGTCACATTTGAAAATACCGTGTCTTTTGCAAAAGTCTAAAATCTAACATGTCCCGCAGGAGACTGTGCCTTCCTAACTCCTCCTTACTCTGAGAGGAAAGACCTGGTGTGGAATGGACAAGGATCTCCTCAGAAGCATTACCTGACTGTTGTACAGGATCTGCTCAGACCACACAAACCTTTTAGCAGACATTCCATTGGCAAAAAGTTTCTATAAAGCTAGTTAAAATACTCAATTTTATTTCTTCTAACAGGATTAAACAGCTTCTTCCAAAACTGAAAAACAGTTTAATATACCTGCCAAAACCTTCTGATCATAGCAACAAATCACAATAACCTTCCTATTTCAGCAAAAATTACCTTCTTTCTCATACAAGAGATTTGTTTTAATCTAAGACAAAACAAAAATCAGAATTTCATCAGTAATCCAATAGAAACACTATGGAGGAAGCTACATAAGGAGGCATGTGCTCCCCTGGCAGTCTTCTAGGTTCCTCCACCCAGTCACCAGTCTCTCACCCCACTTTAGCTCAAAGGTTCCACCCTCTTTCTTTGTCCCATCTTCTTAACTCAGGGAACCACAAGCTCAACTTTTTCAACTGAATTAAACTAGCTCAGCAACAGTTCTCATGAATGCTACTTTCGGCTTGAAGAAAAGAAGACAAAGGATGAATGAGATCGCTCCCTTTCATCAATGACAAACTCATGTTAATCAACAGAATCAACCTCATTTCACTTTCAGGTTTGCAACAGACTCTGGCTCCAGTTCTTTGGACTTTTTCCCACGCTATTACATATCTGGGTCAGACAGAAATCCAGAGCAGCCCATTTTCCTGCTCTGGCTCAGAAATTGCTTATGCAGCATGTTTTTTCAATACAAGATGATGAAAACGTCACAAAACGTTCAAAAACTACCTGTCATCTCCCACTTAATCATTTCAAGAATAACCTGGGAAGTTTTGGTACATTACGCTGAACCAATGTCAAAGCTTATGGATACTGATTCTTGGTTCATAAATCAGGGATAGACTAAGCAAAATTTTTCCTTGAAATTAGAAAATATCCAGATAGAAATATCAAGTGCATTTTAATAGCATAGAAAAATGTCTCCTTTTTGATCTGAAGAAACTCTTACAGAGTTACAATTACTACACTGAGTAGTAAAAAAAAAAATCACAAACATATGATAATCACAATTTATTTCTAAACCTACTCTTTTGATTATTTTATAATCATTACATAAGTTTAATTTAGATTTTTGTTTTGTATAAGACAACAGTGGCAAAGTTCTATTCCTATTACAAATGGGAACTAAGAAAAACAATACCAGTATTTGCAAAGCTGCACAGATAGGCAAAAATGTAACCTTTGACTCTTTAGAATTACTAGAATTACCCAGATTAGTAGTTCAACTAGCATTTCAAACTAGAGGAGCCACAGAAAGTGGCCAACTGGGATTGATCTCATTTCTGGATTCTTTTCAGCTCTTTACACAGCTTGTGCCACGAACCAGACAAAGTAAGTCCTCTTGCTGAAAAAAAATCAGCACACTAGGTCAGACAGTCAACAGACTTAGCACAAGGCTGCACAAACACTTGTAATGAGTATTACAAAGCAGACATGAGCAGCCAGAGGATGGAACTGGACCACTGTTTTCTGTCAGAAATACTAGACTCTACTAACTCTCAGATCAGAGATTTATTTTATCAAACAAATAAATATGGATAGTACTTTTACTATAGCCAAGTAGTTTTGCAGAAAATTGAAATTTAATTAGTAAATTAGAAGTTTAATTTTTTGGGCAATTTTAGAGTTTAGTGTTTCTACCATTTTGCCTAGACCAAGTATTTACAGTTTAAACACCAGAATACACTATGCATTAAATGAGCCATTTAAATACAGAACTCTCTCAATACATATTTTGCAAAAATGGCAAAAAATGGAATTCTGGAAGATAAAAGACATTCTGTCATTGACTTCAAAAGAAAAAGCTTTGTCTCATTTCTTATGGAAAACCATTCAAAGTCTGCATTTTAAAAACCTTATGTAGTAAAAGATAAAACATAAAGATGATTCTGACCATAATCAAGCCATCATATATTAATAAACATTTCCTAAGTGACTAAAAATAGGAAAAGATACATGGCAACTGCCTATGAAAGCTGTGTCACTATATCTGAAACATTCATAATTCCACAATTAGAGGTTGTTGGCACCATACCAAACTTTTTTTAAAATTTCTGGAGGACCAGTCCATCTGGAGCTTTAGTTGTTTCAATACTGTGATGACTACACTAACCAGCACTATAGCGAACATACAGGGAAAAAAAAGTACAAGGTCTGATGGCTACTCATCAACTCTAGCAATTTTCAGGCATATTTAAACGTTTTTTTTCTCTTTGAAGTCTCCTGGTACTCTTGCTCTGCCTGAACCTTTCACAACTCTCACACAGCAATGAAGCTCTAGTGGATGAAGGAGACTTATCTGTTTTTTAGTTTCTTTCAAAACAAAATGAAGGCTTGTTGAAAGGAGAACAAGGAAAGCTGCTAGAGACAAAAAAGTCAACACTGAACTTGCTGGGCCTGGTTGGTCTTGGGCTTGTCTGAAAAAGTAGCAGCCAGCACCACTTGGAGTGAGAGTGCAGGACCATCAAGTAGACAACACCTAGTATCTTTAATTGCAAGGTCTTTTAAAATTGCCAAAGGTCTTGAAGGTGTTATGTCCTCTCCACCCCACATAACTGCTACAGTTAGTAACTGTTCTTCTTTAGAAATTAAATCATTCCTGATGTCTGGTCATGGGAGCAAGTGTTCTTTTAGTACCCTGCTAGCTGGATGCATCTGCTCCAGATAACAGCCACCAGTCTGGGAAACACAGATCTTGATATGACAGTGGTCACAAGGGTTGTAGGTGAAGAGAGAGGCGAGAATGCTGATTCTATGTTCAGAAGGCTTGATTTATTATTTTATGAGATACATACTACATTATAACTATACTAAAAAGAAAAGACAGGAAAAGTTCTCAGAAGACTAGCTAAGCTAAGAATAGAAAAGAATGAATAACAAAGATCTGTGTCCCAGACAGAGTGAGAGCCAGCTCTGCCATGAATGGTCAGTAAATCCAAACATCTACAGGAGACTAATCACAGATCCACCTGTTGCATTCCACAGCAGCAGATAACCATTGTTTACACTTTGCTGCTGAAACTTCTCAGCTTCAGCAGGAAAAATCCTAACAAAAGGATTTTAATGAAAAGATGTCTGTGACATCTTGACATTCTGAGTGCCTGGGAACTTTATTTCCACCTTCCTCAATTCCTAATCAGTAGGTCTGTTTTACAGGAGAAGGAGCAGAAGCAGCCAGCAGCCTCCTTTGAGTATCAATTTATTGTACTGAAGACACTGAATTAAGACACAACTTCTAATTCCTCTCTTATGCACTGTACAATCTGAGAAACAGTATCAATATTCAGCTGATTTAAGTTTAAATATGCAGCAATAAATTTACTTACCAACCTCCATGACCAACCTTTATATGAATCAGATATGAACTATACTCCTGGATTAATTCCTCCCCCTGATTCAGGCAGAACCTTCACCTTGACTGCTACCAGTCTTTGGATAGCACATTATAATACAGAGAGCAAAACATGATATCAAAAACCTCAATTTGTTTATCTCAATTTCTTCATTACATTGTGTACCTTTCTGGTACAATTGCTAAATTGGGATACTATTGGCCATAATGAGTCACTGGTATATAAATAAATAAATAAATAAATAAAAAGGGTTTATGTGGCCAGATTCTGCTAGTGGAGGGGATGCCTCTTCCCTGAGAAGCTGTGAAAAGCTCCCCCATGTCTGACAGAGGCAAGGCCAGACAGCTCCAGCACAGACCCACCACTGGTCAAGGCCATGCCCATCAGCAGCCCTGGTGGCACCTCTAGTATAACACACTTTACAAAACTCACAGAACGACTAGGTTGGAAGAGACCTTCAAGATCAACAAGTCCAACCCACGCCCTGACACCTCAGCTAAACCACAGCACTAAATGCCACATCCAATCATTTTTTAAACACATCCAGGGATGGTGACTCCATCATCTCCCCAGGCAGACCATTCCAGTACTTTATCACCCTTTCCATGAAAAGGAAAAACTTTTTATCCGACCTATAAAAACTAATAAAAAAAACCTAATATCCAACCTATATTTCCCTTGGTGCAGCTTGAGACTGTGTCCTCTGGTTCTGTTAGTTGTTGCCTGGAGAAAGAGACCAACCCCCACCTGACTGCAACCACCTTTCAGGAGCTTGTAGAGAGTGTTAAGGTCACCCCTGAGTCTCCTTTTCTCCAGGCTAAACACCCCCAGCTCCCTCAGTCGTTCCTCACAGGGTTTGTGTTCCAAGCCCCTCACCAGCCTTGTCACTCTTCTCTGGACGCACTCAAGTGTCTCAAGGTCCTTCCCGAGCTGAGGGCCCAGAACTGGACACAGCACTCAAGGTGCTGCCTCACAGTGCCGAGTACAGGGAGGGGTGACCTCCCTGCTCCTGCTGGCCACACTGTTCCTGGCACAGGCCAGGGTGCCACTGGCCTGTATGGCCCCCAGGGCACACTGCTGGCTCGTGTGCAGCCGGCTGTCACCAGCACCCCAGGGTCCCTTTCTGCCTGGCCACTGTCCGGCCACACCATCCCCAGCCTGTAACGTTACTGGGGGTTACTGTGGCCAAAATGCAGGACTTGGCATTTGGGCTTGCTAAACTTCATCCTGTTGGACTCTGCCCATCCATTCAGTCATTCCAGGTCTCTCTGCAGAGCCCTCCCACCTTCCAACAGATCGACACAGGATCCCAGCTCAGGGTTGTCTGCAAATTCACTACTGAAAGCCTCAATCCCCTCATCCATGTCATCAATAAAGACATTGAGCAGAACTGGCCCCAGCACAGAGGGACACCCCTGGTGAGCAGCCACCAGCTGGATGCAGCACCATTCACCACCACCCTCTGGGCCCGGCCATGCAGCCAGTTCCAACCCAGCACAGAGTGCTCCTGTCCAAGCCGTGGGCTCCCAGCTTTTCCAGGAGTGTGCTGTGGGAGACAGTGCCAAGGCCTTGCTGAAGTCCAGGTACACAACATCCACTGCCTTTCCCACATCCACCAGGCAGGTCACCTGGTCATAAAAGGAGTTCAGGTTGGTCAAACACGACCTGCCCTCCTAAACCTGTGCTGGCTGGGTCTGACACCCTGGCCATCCTGTGAGTGCTGTGTGCTGGCACTCAGTATAAACTGTTCCATAACCTTACCTGGTACTGAGGTCAGGCTAACTGGCCTATAATTGTCAGGATCCTCCTTCCCATCCTTTTTATGAATGGCAGTCACACTGGCCAGCTTCCAGTCCTCTGGAACCTCACCAGTGAGCCAGGACTGCTGGTAAATGATGGAGAGCAGGTTTGCAAGCTCATCTGCCAGCCCCCTCACGACCTGGGATGGATCCCATCTGGGCCCAGGGATTTAGGAACATCCAAGGGGCTCAGCAGTTCTCTGACTGCCTCTCCTGGATAACAGGGGGACCATTCTGCTCCCTGACACCATTGGTAAAAGTTACTGCGCAGATGAAATTGCAACCAGAGAAGAATGAGAATATGTGAGAGGTAAGACTGCAGACACCAAAGTAAAGCAAAGAACGAGGATAAGAAGGTGTTCTAGGTGTGAAAACAGAGATTTCCCTGTAGCCCAAACTTATTCAGATATGAGTCTTTTGAGGGTGTTCTTGTGGTCATTTGGGAACATCCCATTCCTCAAAATCCACTTTTATGGTCCCAGATCTTCTGATGAATTTTCTTTCCTTGAGACTATCTCAAATATGTGGCCAGGTCATGATGCACTTCTCTTTATAATTCTTTACTCCAGCACTCTATCTGTGTTCTCAAAACTAAGACATCAACTAGTACATATTAATCACTAGTATAAATTAACAATGAAGCATTAGGTGTCTCAAGACTTATTAGTCACAACAGGGAGTTAGCGCAAGGCCACACTGACCTCTGCTATTTGTACCAAGCACTGTGTGGTACAAAACTAAGCACTAACGACAGGTCATTCACTACTGTGTGAGAGTTAAAAGAATTTTCCATCTTTTCCCACTGCTAAACAGACTTCTACTTGAAGAAATATCACTTGTTCAGTAACATCTGTAGTGGATGTTCTGTTCAGTGGACCTCCTGCTACATATTGCTATGTATCTTTCCATTCCATCTTTCTGTTTGTAGCTGGCTGCACTAACTTTTGTTCATCCAGGAGTTTGATATCCCTCTAACAGACACAAAATATCAATTAGTACATGTGCTTAATCATTCCAAAGCTAGTGACATTTTCAATTCCTACAGCACTGACCAGTGCCTGCACAAGTCTGCCAGAATCCACCCTTTCTTTGACCTCTTTTAAAAATTTCATACTGACTGCAATTCCTGCTGATGGTGTCTCCAGTTCATCCAGTGTAAAGAGGCTAGTCAAATCACTCCTTCACTTCAAGAAGGATGAAATAACATGGTTTTCATACACAGGCGGCTATAAACAAGAGACATTTAGAATTTAAAATCTCACTTCCTTATCTCATCACTTCCACTCCCTCAACCTGTCATATTCATTTCTCAATGTTCTTCCCTTCTGAACAACCCCTGTGCCCAGAGCCTGAGAAGGAAACTGACTCTACCTTTTCCTCAAAGCAAAGCAGTTCCTGTATCGGCAAACCTGATGTTAAAACTCTAAAGCCCCTGGTGACAGAAACTTTGTTATTTTAAAGATTTATAAAGAGCACAATAAACTTATTGCACAAAGCAGAAGCCCGACCTAATTCTTTACCACCTTCTCTATTCTTCAGGAGAACCTTAAAAGGTAACAGTGGCCCATAGGGTAGCATGCCAACATTACTCAGCTATTTTTAATCTCATGTTTTCTCAGCTGCAATCTTTTGTTAAGCTCTTTGTCATTTTATCTTTTGTTAAATGACACCACTGGTGGGTAGCCCCAGCACTTTCATTTAAATGCTTAATTTTGTTTGCACTCTTATTTAACAGCAACAAACAATTCCTAAAAAAAGATACACCAAATTAGGTACCAGCAAAAATGGACACTGCAAATTTTCACACCCAAATCACAAGTAACAAAGCATGTATACAGTATTTAAAATCTTGTTTACCCAAATTCATGTAAATAATGTGCTGAAATTAATTATACACACACATAATAGAAGAAAAGTTCCCTGTACCTGCTACTGACTACCTGCACTCTCTTCCGTAAAATATGTTCTTTCATTTCCCAATGTGATTTCAAACCCTAAAACTTTAAACATAGGTGCTTTGTTCTTTTTATGTATATTAATGATGGATTGTTTTCCTCCTTTAGAACCACAAAAGTAAGTTGAATTCTCCTTGTATTTCAGAATAATGAAACTAAAAGGCATGGAGTTTAGTCGCAAAGCAGGCATGATGATTTACTAACAGTCCCAATTGATCTAATGATGCTGTTTGCAACACACTCAGCCTTATTACTCTCAGCTCTACACATGGTGGTTGTTCAAATCACCATGACTAATATACTGTCAAGATTTTTCTACCTATTGAAAACATCTATGTTTATAGCACTACACCATCTTTTTCTCTGTATACACCATAGAAGAGAGTTACTAATACATGGAAATTTTAAAATTTTTTTTAACTATCTGATTTTTTGGCAACTGAAGAAACCTAAAAAAAAAAAAAGATGCCCTCTCAAGTACCTCTTCATACACCTCTACCGAAAGAATCAAAACTGCTTTTCAAGCTAAATGCACAATAATTAACTTACAAATGTACAGCATATGAATGTTAATAGCAGCATGCAGAATTCAAAAAGATCAGCATCTCAGTTTAATACCAATATACATGCTGAAGATCAAACCTGGCTGTAGCAATGGCCAGATAATATGCAAGTTATTACCTGTCCACATGACTACTTATTGCTATTCCTGGTTTTTCAAGTCAGAGAGATTAATACCATGCCCCTTGCCAGTTTGCTTCTGGCAACTAAAAGAAAAACATACGGAACAGATTATCATGAGTGCTCTCATGTGGCACATCCAGGAAAACAAGAGGATCAGGTCCAGCTTGCAGGAGTTTAGGAAAGGTAGGTCTTGTTTGACCAGCCTGATCTTCTTTCATGACCAGGTAAGATGCTTAGTGGATGCAGACTTACTCAGACTTCAGTAAAGCCTTCAACATGGTGTCTCATGGCAATCTTCTGAAAATGCTGGCACTGTAGCTTGGACAGATGAACTTATCTCCCTAAAAACTGTCGGGATAGCTGAGCCCAGGAAGTGGTGGTGAATGGAGTTCAGCCCAGGAAATGGTGGTGAATCCAGCTGGTGGCTCCAGCTGGAGTTCCCCAGGGCTCTGTACTGGGGCCAGCCCTGTTCAATTTCCTTACTGATGATCTCAATGAGGGGGTTGAATATGCTGTCAGTGAGTGAGCAGGTAACACCGAATTGGTGGGAGCATTATCTCTTCGAGGGATCTGGGCAGGCTGTATCATGGCTGAGGCCAGTGGTGTGAGGTTCAACAAGGCCCAGTGCTGGGTCCTGCCCTTGGGTCACAACAGCCCCAGGCAGTGCCACAGGCTGGGGCAGAGTGGCTGGAAAGGACCTGGGGGTGCTGGTGGCAGCAGCTGAACATGAGCCAGGCTGTGCCCAGGTGGCCAAGAAGGCCAATGGCATCCTGGCCTGGATCAGCAATGCTGTGGCCAGCAGGGCCAGGGCAGGGATTGTCCCCCTGTGCTGGGCACTGCTGAGGCCACAGCTCCAGTGCTGTGTCCAGGGCTGGGCCCTCACTGCAGGAAAGGCCCTGAGGGGCTGCAGAGAGTCCAGAGAAGGGCAATGGAGCTGGGGCAGGGTCTGGAGCACAAGTGCTGTGAGGAGTAGCTGAGGGAGCTGGGGGTGTTTATCCTGGAGAAAAGGAGGCTCGGGGTGACCTTGTCACTCCACAACTGCCTGGCAGAAGGGTGTAACCAGTGTAATGACACCACTAGAGGAAACAGCCCCAAGTTGCACCAGGGGAGGTTCAGGATGGACAACAGGAAGAATTTCTCCATGGAAAGGGCTGTTAAACATTGGAACGGCCTGCCCAGGGAAGAGGTCATGTCAACATCCCCAAAACTTTACACAAACCATTGGACACGGCAGTTACTCCCGTGGTTTAGTTGACAGGGCGGTGTTTGGTCATAGGTTATAAAAGTCTTTTACTGTACCTCTTTAAAAGTCTTTTTCATACCTTTATGATTCAATATCACCACAAACAAAGATGGGTTTTTCAAATATTAATGCTTTTATAATCTGCAATGAGCTCTCCAAAGTGATTGCTTTGCTACATAATGAATCACCCAGATTGAAAAGCTGTTCTGTCATTCCAGAATTACTGCCCTAGAAACTAGCAGTCTGCAGTGCAAGTTTTACTTCTTTACAAACATACACATACACAATTATTTTAGAACCCTGCTTCTGTATTCTAAAATCTCTCCATAAAGGAATACTCAAGACAGCCGTCAGTACTTGCTGCTCTGTTTTTGAAACAATGTTGCCACCACCTGGACAAACCTCTAACTGACA
Source organism: Spizella passerina (assembly GCA_013401375.1). Classification (NCBI taxonomy): domain Eukaryota; kingdom Metazoa; phylum Chordata; class Aves; order Passeriformes; family Passerellidae; genus Spizella; species Spizella passerina. Next base: position 9,237 of record WBNQ01048580.1, on the reverse strand, counting down.
GGCATTGCTGTGGTGTGAGAGTCTGTACATGGGAAAAAACCCAAACAAACAAACTCTCACTTTCTCCAGAGAATTATTTCCATAACCAAGATAATAAATAGTCTAAAATTTGTTTTTCTACTCATGAATGAATATTCAAATTCTGTGTTTCATTAGTATTTTAACATAGGACATGTAAAACTAGAATTTATTTGCTTTCCACCAACATTTGAAAAGTTAACTTGAGAAACTACTTTTTATGTTTAGTAATATGATGTACAATTATTTGCAGTTCTCAATAATCAGCTTACAAATGCTTCATACAATCACAACCAGTTCCTGTCTCTTCCTCAGACTTCATTCCTCTTAGCAAGGAAGCTAACACAGACTCAGAAGAAAATCATAGCTTTTATCTTTGAAGATATGCTTTGGAGATTTGTTGCTTCTTCCACTCTCTGCCAATCATCATAAAGCATTACAGGAAAATTTCAGTCTAGCCTTCAATAAAAAGCTGTATTTTATAAAAGATTTTGAAAGAAAGTAGAAATTCTACTCTAAACTTCTGATGCACAGGAAGGTGACAGGCCACTACCTAAAACAGGAAACAAGGAGCAACTAAAATGATCATGGAGGATCCCTTTAGTCTTAACAGAACCTTAAGTCTTTCTAACTTCATTAAAAAGTGTACATACTTCTACTGAAGACTGGATTCAATCAGATATAGGACAATTTATATGTACAAATTAGTATTATTTAGTACTTTCCCTTATATAGGTTCTTATTTATTTACGCATTTTTGCTTTGTTGAGAATTTAGTGCACAAGATACAGGCTTATGCAAATGTGAGTGGGCATTTCATGTGAAGAAAACGTTTCCCACAGAAGTCAGTGCTTGTATTCAATTATTAGCAACAAAATTTACCACTGAAGTTTGGTAATGCCACATGTATTTCTCAATGGTATTTGGTAAGACTACTGAGAAACTTCAGCTTATAGCATCAGAAGCTTAGGCCACATATGGCCCTTAATGCAGAGCTTGTGTAACATATAAAAACCTATGGAAAACAGAATGCTTCCTGCTTTTTCCAGCAATTCTGGTAAGCTGATAGTCCAAATCAAAACAAACCTGAGTCTGCTGCTCCCATGAAAAGAACTTTCAACACTCCTACATCATCTATGAAATAAACTGACTTCTTGATGATAACCTACTGTTCTTACAAAAATTTGCATATGGTGGTACTTTACAGTGCTCATTTTAACTCTTAATCATTACAATATATGAGTGCAAATGAAGATATTGAAAATGTGCAAATATAACCTGCTCAGCCTTTTGATGAAAAAATTATATACCAGATCTTGAGTTTTTAGGGCCCCTTATCTTCCTGCATTTTTAAACTAAAATGGTTATTAAGAGTCTTTATAAATTATTTTCAATGGAAAATAGAATCAGCTATTTCCAGCAAGACATATTTGGTTGTAATAAATGCATAAATTGTATGAGGAATTTGTTTTTCAATTAAAAATATATGAACACTATAAGTCCCACTCCATGTTCTAGTGCAAGAACAATTAATCATGTACCAAAGCTATGGCAATGGTCTGGCAGTGTGTTATATAAGAAAAATAAATTACTTACACTGATAAGTCTAGTCTGTTTAGTGAAATACTTGTCCAAGATACTGAAATAAGTCATTGATCACTATTATTCAGTCATCTATTCCCATCTTTTATCACAACCAACTGAAGAGTCACCTCAGAGTTAATGAGTTATGCTGGATCTTCCTCTCATGACAAGCTTGGTATAGTTGCATTTTACCACTGTCATCACTTTAGGATCATCTTGTAAAAACCCATCACTTACAGAATGTCACTAAATACAGAACCATCTTTACATTCAAATAAGCCCATCTTACTATGTTGTTGAAGGTGTGACCTGGCTTTCAAGACGATAAGTTCTACTGTCCCCTACTACAGACAAAGGCTCAGGTTCCAAAAGTGTTTTGGACCCTGAACTCAATGTAGAAGAGCAAAATTCACAACAGACAGAAAGAAAACATTAATTCTTTGCATCACACTGTCCACTATTTCTGTTCCAAAACCCTGCCAAAGACCAGGGCAGGCCAAAAGAAAGGTGTCAGATGGCTTTTGATCAAAGCAGGAGGTGGCACAGACACTACCTACACTATTTACTCTCACTCCAGCTTAAGGTGGGATGTTGGTCTGAAACAAAGCCCAGCCTGTCCTGGTAGACCTACCCAGTCTAAGCAAAGAGAGAGAAAGCAAGACCTGCCTGTTTTGCACACTCTGCAATATATTGGATCAAAATCCAGTACAGTACAAAAGGATCAAGCACATCAGGCCTGGCACTGTGATAGACCTACTCAGTCCTCCCTAAATCCATAGGGCAGACAGCAAAGCACACCGCAGACACACTGCAGTGACCTTGCAGTGAAACCTGCCCACAACAGCTCACTGGTCTCATCTACAACTCGTTTTCTTTCTAGTGTTGTTCCAGTCCTGCACTGGTCTCTACATGGTTAGGGCACTGGGTGAGCTATGAATCACATATGCAGCAGATCTTCCTAATGTACTACAAATAATGCTGCCCAACACTTGAAAAGAGAGCATTGCTTTCTCAGCACTTTTTAATTCCTAGTTTCTTTTAAAAAGAAACCGTCAGAAATTTTTGGCGTATATTTTAATTCTACTTTCTATAGACCTTCCTCAATCTCCATTACCTTTGCAATCCATATCCTTAAACCTCTTCACAAAGTTATTAAAGCCCGCAAATACCAGGTGTGACCCTGTTTGTAGAGCACAGGATGCTGCTCAAAAATGTCAATTTTGTAGGGAAAGTGGATGACAGTCTGTCATTTCAACTGGATATGGAGAAAGAAAAAGGGTATCCAAATTAAGAGGTCACAGAAATGAAATTTGTAGCAGCACAATACTTTGATACATGCTGTGCTACAGAAAAAGCAACATTTGAACACTTTCATTAAAAACAAAAATCACATCAATTTCTTCTTTGTTAACAGAAGGCATGCTTATTTCTTTCAGAGTTCTGTTTGATTAAGGTCTTTTTAGAACAAGCTAAAGCAAGTGACAAATACACAGAACAAGTGACAAATATACAGAAAAAAAATCAGAATTTTCACAAAATCACAGCAGTATTACTTCCCATACAAAGTCTCCTATTCTCTATTTACATACAGAATAAGGGCATCCAAACTCCGGGAACACGGGCAGAAACCTAGAAAAGTATTTTCTGCAGCAGTGGAATAAATCTACGTGTAAGAATTAATTTCACAGAATTACATAACCAGTTAGGTTGGAAAAGACATCTGAGACCCTCATGTGCAACCTAAGACCAAAAACCACCAGGTCAACTAAACCATAGTACTAAGTGCCATGTCCAGTGGTTTCGTGAAGAGTTTCAGGGATGGTGACACCACCTCTTCCCTGGGCAGGCCGTCTCAATATTTAACAACCCTTTCCATGGAGAAATTCTTCCTATCGTAATCCTGAACCTCCCCTGGTGCAACTTGAGGGTATTTCTTCTGGTTGTGTCACGGGTTGCCTAAGACAGGCCGACCCCTGGCCACAGCCTCCCTTCAGGCAGCTGTAGAAAGCGATAAGGTCCCCCCTGAGCTTCCTTTTCTCCAGGATAAACACCCCCAGCTCCCTCAGCTGCTCCTCACAGCACTTGTGCCCCAGACCCTGCCCCAGCTCCACTGCCCACCTCTGGACTCTAGCTTTTAACAGCTTATGCAGAAGCGCTTCGCATTACCAAGCAGAGCAAACAATTGCTGCCTACCTACCTAGTACAGGCTGCGCTCTGAAACCCTCTAGTGAGTGGCTTTACAGTTTTTCTGGCATTAGAGCACCAGAAGCCCGCACGTGTTTCCCGAAGCACGGCACTTTCCTTCCTGCTACCGTTCAGCCGCTATAATTTCTTATCAGCCGCCTCGCCGGCTGCGGACAGCGGCGGGCGGGTGAGGGGCCGCTCAGGGGCGCAGCGCTCGGCTCCCCCCGGGCCCGCCTGCCGCCGCCGCCCCGGTGCGTACCTGCACGGCTCTCGTACTTGGGCACCCGGTAGTACTTGTTGCCAAACTGGTCGGTGCCCACCAGCTCCTTGGCAGGCCCCACAAGCCGCAGCCGCAGAGCGCGGAGCGCCTGCCAGCCGCGGCTCATGCCGGGATCCCGACGGGAAGGCCGCGGCACTGCCGCCCGCAGACACCTGGACACGGGGACACAGCGCCCGCGTCCCGGCCCCTCCGCCTCGCGCCCGCCGCTGCGCAGCACCGCCCCGCCCCTCGCGGCCGATCCCGCCTATGGGTGCCGGGCGCGCCAGCAACGCCGCTGGCCATTGGCGCGGGCCGGCCCTCCCCGAGCCAATCCCGGCCGTGCCCGCCAGAAGATGGCGGCGCGTCGCAGAGCGGGCTTGGCGCTCCCGCCATGTTGGGGCTCATGGCTGCTCGCCAGGCCGGGCTGGACGACCCCGCGCGGCTGCGCCGGGCCGAGCGCACCCGGAGGTAGCGGGGTCGGGGCGGGTGTCCCTGCGCGGGGAGGCTCCGGAGCGGCAGTTCCTGGCTCCGCCCTGCCGCGGAGCCTCCCTTGGCCCGGCCCGCAGTGGGGCGGCCCGGGGCGGGGTGAGGGGCTGCGCTGCCGCGGCCCCCGTGTGCGCGGGGACCGGGGAGGGGGAGCTGCGGCCGTGGGTCGGCAGGCACGCACTTTGTGTACGGCGTGCTCAGCCCTGGGCGGAGTGTGCATAGTGCAGTAAGCTGTGCCTCACTCCCCGCACCTCGGAGTTACCGCCCTTGCGGTCGCCGTGGCTCCTCCGGGGGCTCTGACTGCATGCGGCTGTGCTCCGCTTGGAACGAACAGGTGTTTGTGCTCTCCTCTGCTCGTCCTTCCTTTTCCCAAACCCGGCCTTTTGGCAGGTTGAAGAGCAATCAGATACAGGGGGTTTCTTAGCAGTTTTTGGGGGAAGTGGCGGCAGCATAGACAGATTTGCTAACATTCCTGCTAAAGGTTTTAATGGGATATTTGTTCAATACCAGAGAATCTGCTTTGCAGATGTATTTCAAGATAAATCAGTTAAAGCTTATCGTAGTTCAGTTACACAACTTCTGCATCTATGGCGGCGATTTATGGATTTATGACGCTGTATCATTGTAAAACAAGTATTTAAAATTGAAATTAATTTTGGTAGCTCAGGAAGCTTGTTTCTGGGTGCATTTTGACAACACAGTTATGTCCTTCTGTGCCCTCAGCCCTCATGTAGCTCTCAGTGTTAAGAACACTAAGCCACTGGAGGGACTCTCTTGGACAATCGTCTGCGTAGCATTTCCCTTCCTGAACTTTTTTATTTTGACTTAAAAAAAAAAAAAGGTAGTCTTAAGTGGATTTTATTTATAGCTACATTTTGAAGTCATATATTTCAACACATTTCCACAGGGGGATTTCTTGCTTCCTGAAATTCCATCTGGAACTCAAAGGTTTTAAATTGGATATCTTGTGTATGTCAGAATTCTTATTCTAGGTGAATTCTTGCATAATTATGTTTCACATAGTTTAAGAGCGCTTAAATGATTTGCCGCTTTTGTAGCATGTCTAACAGACATGATGATGAGGGCCTGCCTGTAGCAGCCTAAGGTTCTCACATCAGGATTTTTTGCCCCTTGAGCTGAGGCTGAGTAGGGGCACTCTGCCTCACAGCTTTTTTCTTACTTACCTAGTTATGTTTTTGTGGTGGTAGTGTTGAGCTTTCTACTGAGTGGATCCGCAGGAGACTCTGATCATGTTGCAAGGTTAAATTTTCTATCAGGTAGTATGACTTAATGAAGCAGAATATCTCTTTTTTGACTATGCAATATTACCATATTAAAAATTACAAGCTAAGAATTGCAGGTCAGAAAATATTGTTGTGGAAGCTTCATCATTGGGGGTCGCCTGTTTTTTATTTAGTATTTCAGAAAATATTGCATAAAACTTAGTTTCATTAAAGGAAATACTTTAAACTTGGTAAACTAAATTACTTTGTCCGCTAGGTGTCCGTAGTTGCAAGCAGGATGAAGCCTGAAAAAATGCTACATGATGAAGCTTCAAAGTAGCCAGTATTCTTGTGGTGATTACAAGCTTCTAATGTTTCTTTGTCTTAGTGTTTTCAAATTGCAGTCCGGGTTTTGTTTAATATGTTGACCCAAATGCAATTTTGTTTTATCTTTGAGCCCGTTTTATGTACTTATTTCTCTCTTACCTTCCAAACAACAAAGTATTTTTTTCTGCCAACTTCACAAGACTTATTTCTGTATCTATCTATCTCTGTATTGTGTAGTTTTGCAAAAATTGGCAAGAATAAATTAAATGCATTGAAGAAGCATAAAATTAGGTTTCAGCTGTTCAGAGCTACATAATAACATTTTTTTCATAATAACATGATTTTATCTCTCTTTCTTCCTTTTTTTTGTGGGTAGGGTTTTAAGTTTGGAATTAAATAAAGATAGAGATGTGGAAAGAATACACGGAAGCGGTATCAACACCCTTGATATTGAGCCTGTTGAGGGAAGATAGTAAGTATATACTTTGAGCGGTACAAATGTCCATGAGCAGTTCACTGTGTTTGGGTACTATGGATTTGTTGTCTTGTTGAACACGTTCATTACATTGAGCATATTGCGATTATGAGTGTTTTAACTTCTGTGCTTCATTAACACTTTCAGCATGTTATCTGGTGGATCAGATGGCGTTATTGTACTTTATGACCTTGAAAACTTGAGCAGGAAGCCAAGTTACACATGTAAAGCACTTTTTTCAGTTGGAAGGTAAGTACTCTGAAGTTTTTTAAAACTACAAGTAGTTCTTGTGTGGCTAGAGTTAAACTTGCAAATTAATGTCTGTTTTTACTTTTAGGATAAAAAGACTGTAGAAAATACTGCTAGAAATCTTCGAAGGCTAGTAGCAGGAGCTAATTGTTTTATTCTTGATTTGTCTACTCTAATAGTTACAATACATGTGCAGTGACTCTGGTATTGTTTGAGCAAATCTATAGCAATTTCAGAAGTTAAAATGAAGGATATCGATTATGCTGACACGGAAACTAAAGTTAGACAGTCTTACATTGCTGTAGAGACCACAAAAAGAAGGCAGACCTGGTATTCTAACCTCATATTTGAACACTAGAAAAAGAAGATGGGAAAAAAGGAAATCCAGACCTTCCTCTAACTCATAATTTCTGACCTGTGAGTTTTCTTAATGTTTCATTTTGAAATTTGGTCCCTCTATGCCAGTAACTGAGAGAGAAGTTTTGAAACTGCTGTAGAAATATTCCCTGTATTCCCCAAATATATATAATACATATATTTCAGTAAATGCACTTTTAAGCAGGATTATTAAGCAATTATTTGCATAATCCGTTTCATCTGTTTGGAGAAAAATCTAACACCTATTTGA